>QKYT01000021.1:180107-208422 GCA_003550305.1 Glomus cerebriforme
TTTATTTTTATTTTTTTTATTTATGTATTAAAATTTTGGAAATGTAAAATAAGAACATATTTTATTAAATAAATAAAAGAAATATATCTAGTTCGGATCATATACTGGCCGAAATTAAACATAATTCTGGTCAAAATTATGCATAATGTGGGCCAAACCCGTTCATTATATAATTAACCGGTTAATTAACCGGTAATCATATCACAAATTAACCGATTAATTAACCGGTTAATTAACCGGTTAATTAACCGGTTAAGATTTTGGTTAACCGGTTATTAACCGGTTAAGGTTTTTTGGACCGGTTCCAAACCCTAGTCTCTTTTTATATCTTTTGAGTATGGTATAAAATATGACTAATTATTTTTTGATTTTTATGATACCTTGACAAATAATACTTCAACACAGATAAATTCCCATCATTATGATTTAATTGTTAATATGAAGTGTCAGAATGTGTACGAGCATATGATCAAACATTCAAACTAGCTTATTTGGGTATTGAATATATACCTCATCTGATAATCTATACTGTATATTCAAAATGTTTATTAATTATCCATAATATGTCATATTCATTAATAATAGGATAAAAACAATATTTAATAAAAAATCATTTTGTGTGATACATAAAAGTATAAATTTGTGTGATGTGACTTATCATGTTTAATTTATTAATGTATTGTTTGTAATTATTTTATATTCTTAATATTTTTAATTATAAATATGTCATTTTTTCAAAATTCCATCTAAGAATTTCAAGTATATTCAAATATCCTTAGAGCTCATTGGCTTATTTTGTTTTTAATCTCTATTCTTTTTAACAACTACCTTTAACCTTACCTACTCTTTTTAACAAATACTCCCATAAATAAAGTTATTATGTAAATTTAAATTTTACCATAATCATTAATTTTTAATTGAAGGTAGTTTAATGATAAAACTGCTGTTAATTCTATTCATGCAGAACTTGCTATTCAATATAGAACTAAAGAAAAATTTAGTTTATTAGCATGACTTATTTTTACATTTGATTTCTTGCTCATTTGATGAAATAAGGTTATGCCAGAAGAAATCAATAAACTTATGGAATGGTTTGTTCCTTAAACTCAAAATTCCGTAGATGATTGGCATTTTTAATACAATAAAAGAGTATTACAATGAGTAAAATCAGGTTCATCTAATATAGAATTAATTCTATGAGGAGCACAATCTTTTTAGATGTAACATTTTCATTTTAATAGTTGATAGTTTAATACTTGAAAACTAATTTTCTGCCTCCTTTTAGCAATTTTATAAAAAATCTGATTTCTTTAAAAAAATTCTTCTGGCATACATATTAATTTGATCGTACTATCAATTTATGGTCAAACCCTTTCTGAAGATACAATTTACTTATTTGCAAAATTTTAAGAACTTCTAGTACAATATAACATACATTAGAAGTTTACAACATAATCTTATTGGTATAATCATTTTATAGAATGTAGAAAGAATTTGTATTTGTATTTTTAATTGATTTTTATTAATTCTTTATTAACTTTTATGGAATATAATAAATTTGATGAAAATTACATAAATTATAAAAAATAAATATTATATTTAAAGTCAAAAGTATATCTTCTACTAAATAATAAACCAAAAATTAATATTATAACTATTCCTTCCAAAATAATAGCTATTCGTTATTCATTTATTATATATCTATTTCTATATTTGAACCTTGATTTATTATTATTTCTCCTTTTTGTTCATATTGTTTATAATTCAAATTTTTCTGGATTCACTTTAGACTTTGCTATATACGCTAAAGTTGTAAATTTCCTGTTTGAATTTCTTTTTTATCCATGAAATCAGCATGATTTATTGTATATTAGCTTATTATTCTTTTTGATATACCTGTTTGTTCAATCATTTCCCATTATTCTTTCAATTCACATATCATATCAGAAAGTGTAATGATACTAGTAGCGTTATTGATAAAAATAGAATTCTCAGTCGATTATAAGATGGAGAATATTTTACCAGTATTATACCGATTATGTTGTTTTGCATAGGTAATGTTTTTTAAATCAATTTGTCACTATCTAAGTCCATTAATAAAATGTTTTTTTAAAAAGTCTAGGCAAAATGAATATAATCGCCTTCTTTACTCTTTATCAAAGATTTTGATTATANTATTNNTGAAGTAGATAAGCAAGNGANGTCTATGAAATGATTGGATACAAATCATAGAATTCATTCAGACAGTCAAACAAATTCAAGAGTAAGAACATTATAGATATTCTTAAAAAATTCATTTCTTTTTATTTTTTTATCAAAAGGATGCATCATATCAAATCTTTTGAGGAAAAATTATTTCTGATTTTGTTTGTAAAAAAAAATTTACTTTTTTTGTATCTGCAGTTTATCGACTTTAATTGTTTCTCTATTTTAAGAATGAGTCAAACAAATATTTTGATAATAGCCACGCATTATGTTATCATAATATATATTTTTTTAAAAAAAATTCTATTTTTTCATAAAAAAGTTTAAGTATAACACATATAGTTTGATTGGTAGGATGCAAAATTTAGACTTTACATTAACTACATTAACTTCATGTTGATGATGAATACAATTATGAATATTATGATGATATAATATCTCATTAAAGTGAGTAATAAAAGTAATATAATAATGACATCTCAGTGTACAGTACTGATAAACCAATAATATAAAACATTGATCCGTTACACTATCTACTTTATTAGTCTAGCTTTTATCCGGTTCCATCTAAATATGGATGGAATTACCGAAGAAACGAGAGTTTACAAGTACGCCACAACTACAATATTTAGTATTATTAATATCAAATAAAGTTTGCTCATTTTGAATGTACTTAAGTTTATATAAGTGGTTACAGGAACTCGAAAATCAAGAAGAAACTTACTGGTGGTTTGATAATTTAAAAGAACCATGGATGAGAACATTAGTAATGGACTACATATATCATTACAGGTATTATACTTTTTCTTCGTTTTGTTTGTTTTGTACAGAAAAACCAGAAGAAAAGTTTAGAATAAAGAAGCAATTTGATTTTTTTATTTTATGTAGGTATCAGAGAATAGTCACTCCGTACGGTGCCACGGGTCAAATGGTGAGACCACCCAACTTCCGATCGATTCCAATAGTAACGGTTTGGGACGCAGTCTCTCTTCTGTGGACGTATTACGTCAGACAGAGGAAAGTGACACGAAAATACCTTGTCAAGAAGTTAAAACTCTTGGCAAACAAGATAGTGATAATGGAGCCAGTTTCGAAAGGACGTCCATCAACGATAAACCTCACGATCTCAACTCCAAAAAAGAAGATCAAAAGATTACGAAAAAAAAGAAAAGGAAGACGAAGAGAAAAGAAAATGATACGACGGAAAAAAAACACTGTGAAACGGTACATGTTTGGGGCGTCAATCCGCAGTGGAAAGGAAACAACAACGCTAACAAAAAGGACGATAACCCGAAACAACGGTCAGTTAGCAGAATTAAGAGTGCAAGAGATACCAGCGCTGCAGTGGTGTCGTTCGAATGTTGTCCTAACAAAAGAGCAATTCAAAATTTGTCGCCACCCTTGGGGGAATTGTTCCGAATCGGTGCCTTGGCGGGCACTACATGGACATCAAAAGATCCGATAACATCGTGTCATTTTGTTCTCCCGAACGGTTTCTATCCGCAAATTCGACCCCTACAAGGAATTGACAATTTTACGTCCGTGCATAAAGTGCCAAAAGATAGCAAATCATATGAATCGCATGCAAATTGCAAGAATTCGCTCATGGTAATTGAAAAGATCAAAAATAAATCTAATGCTCGCCGTATTGCAACCCTTACTCAGTGTGATCTTTTGAAAGAAGAAATTGGTTTTACTGATTATATTGAAAGTGTTAAAGAGTTTGGTTTCAATCATATAATCATCATTGGGGAGCGTGATTATGGAATGCTTTTTTTTGACTGTTATGGACGTATATTCGATTGGGACGCTATGAGTTTTGTATTATGGCCAATCGGGGAATATTCAGAAATTATAGCGGGTAAATCCAACACTAGCCAGATGGTATGGGGAGTAGAATTTGATGGGACTATTAGTGAATTTGAATATGAAGGATGATACATATAAAATTTGTCATTTTTTACTTTATATTTTCATATTGCAAAGAGAATGATATAATAATAATAATTTGGCACCACATTAAATATCATGAATAAAATATGTAGTATATGTATGCATTGGATAATATGAATAGAATTATACACACAGATTGATACTGTAGTATATAATTTATTATTTTGCAAAATATGCCTATAAGATGCTTAACTTAATAAAGTATTCGTTCCCTCATTTTATGTGATTGGTGTAACCTACTTTCATACAAACTACTGCGTCTATGAAGAACAATATGATTGTGACATCACAAAAATTGCTTTAATATTAACTAGTACGATTTGATATCATAAATTCATTTTTGGTCACTGGGTGGGCGTGATGTTCGTTAATAGCTAGTTATATACGGCAAGCTCTTTATTCCATCATTAAATAGTTTTTGTTGTATAATTTAGTACATTCTGCTAAAGTTTGACTAAATACAATCAATCAATAAAGTGAATATTCTGTACATGAATTTAATTTTAGTTTCTTGGTAGAAATCAATAATATTTAATTGGTCAATATGTGTAATTTTATTATAGTTCTAATAGGATTTCAAGTTTATCATTCTACCAAAGTAGTTACATCAGTGGTGACTCTCATTCTCTTTTAATCAAAATTAAAAATCTTATCCATCATTTGAGTCATTTTTCCATCATATTTGTAACTATATAATCCAAACCAAATATAAATTAATAATTCTGATAATTCTGAATTAAACCCAAAAAATAATATAAACATAATTGACCTAAAATAAAACATAACATAATAAAATCCATCACTACGATATAATTTAATTATTGCCATTGGTGTTATAATAATAAGTTTAAGCAAGATATAAAAATAAACACAAATACTAATGAACCAAATAAAAAAAAATGCAATAAAATAAATAAACCATATTATTAATGCTAAAATAGTTGTATAAATTGTAGATAAAATATTTCTGCGATTAACCAAATATTCGTAGATATCAAAATAAAAATCATAATATGCTTTGATAAATATTATAAAATATCCTATTAAACATGTCATCATCCATAGTACGACGATGATCACAATATGAAATAAAGTAATTGTGATAGAATCGATAATAATAATTATTTTAGAAAATATAAATTCAACAGCAAACAATTTATATTGTTTGATTTTCTTTGAAATTTTAATAGAGTTAAAATTCCAATAATTTTGTACAAATTGTTTAGTTTGTTTAAATGTTGAAATTATTGGAGAATCCTTCAATAATTCATTAATAAAAGAATCATCATGAAAATATAGATAAATTGAGTAAATTAATGAAGCTGTTGATGAACATGAATAAAATGAATATTCTGGTCTTAGAAAAATTGTTATTAATTGACGTGTTAAAGTGACATGTATACTATATCCAATAAAAACGATAATACATAATGGAATATATAAAATGATAATCAAGGGTGAAAATAAGAATAAATAAATTCTTATTCTCAAGTCAAATACTTTTTCAGTAAAAATAAATGAATATAATTGATATATTGATGGAAAATACCAAATTAATGTAGTAATAAGATTTGGTATCAGATATAATATAACCATAGGTATGAAATAAAGGATAAAATCAATTGTAATAAGTAAGGAGAAAAAGATGATTCTTGAAATGTTTGAAATCGACATTCTTATTTATTTATTGTAAATCTAAATTTTTGCAGTCATATTTATATCTTTTTTTATTATTTAACTTGATTTAGACATGTAAAGATCGCTGATTATTATACTTTGCAATTAAAAATTTTTTTTTGATTATTTTATATATCACTATGAATTTAAACTCTCTGTGATAATTTTTTTCAACACTTTTTCTTTATTCTAAATAACTTTTCTAAGGATCAAACCCTAATCTTAACTACATTAGTTGGGATATCTATAAAATATTTGTAACGTCTGAATAACATCTAGAAAATATTTAATATATTTTGAAATGTGGAAAAATCGGACAATCCTGATGTCTTTCTCTCCAACTCTGAACATTTTAAACAACCAGACATTTTGTTTTATCCCCTTTTTTTAATTAATGTACCATTATCACGGTTTTAATTGGATTAAACAATAATTTTAAGCTATAAATTATTTCTTTTCATTTATCACACTACAAAATAATAGAAAAAAGTATGCAAGTTAAAATTATATATTTAAATTTATAAAATTATAAGCAATAATAACAGACTTGTTCATTTATTCAAAATAGAAATTAAAAAGCAAATATGTACTTAAAAAAATTACCTTGTAAAAGAAATCAACAGGTTCAGTATCATAAAATCTAATTAAAGGTATAAATCTAGCTACACTATACCTTACTCTATAAATGATCCTACTAAATGGAATGAAGATATTATAAATTTTTGTTAAGCAAAAGTGCAAAACATCATTTCAATAGACTCCCATATTCCAATTTCATTCAAAAATAAATCCTCTTTTTAACAATAATTTCAATAAAGTAGCTTTTAAATTAATGAACTCATCAGATTAATAATATTTTGGGTTCTTTACAAATTTTTCAAGACAAAAATTCCATAAGTCTGTGAATGTTTGTTCATGTTGATAAAATGGTTTAGGAATATCAATTGGATTTTGGTGTAGAAATTCAGTTTGATATTCAATTAAAAATTCTTGAATATGACTAAAAAGTATAATTCTTCATAAACATGAGTATAATAAATTGTAATAAACGTATTAACGTAGCAAACTTGTAACCTATAAAAACTTGCAGTACATAGTTGACTGCACATAATATTTTCAAAAAAAAAAACCTTTTCAGAAAAATTTTAACAATGAACGTAAAAGTGAGATACTATGCAATCATAAAAATGTTTTGCATATGTTTATTAATTCCGAATAGTGTAAAATGAGAGTCACTTCCAATTTTTAAATTTTTATTAAAGTAAAATTTTAATCTGTTAAAATCTTAAATGTTCATTTTTGCATTCATATATTTATTGGTACTTTTGATGGCTTAAATTTTTAATTCATCAGTTAAGACATAAATTAAATTCAAAAATAAAAAGTTTTACGAGTATTTATCGATTGAATAATTATTATTTAGTTATTAGTAGGCATAACCCATCACGCTACACTGGGAATAAGACTTGCCTATCAAGTTAAGAGAGTAACAATAGCATGTTTATATTTTATATTATTTGCTATGTAATAGACCTAGATTTTTACTATTATTATGATGAGGTTAGAAGAAAAATAACAAAATAGATGTAATTTTATAATTATCTACCTGCTACTACTAATGGGTATTAGTAAAATGTCAATTATCAAAAACTAAAAATAATTTTTTTTCAACATTAGTAATCAACACAAATTTGCCGATCAAATTTGCCAATCAAAAGATCTTAACTTTTAAGCATAGATCAGGCACAGATCCGCACAATTTTAAAGACTGGCTAACCTAAATGTTACGATTTTACATGAATTTTTTTAGTTATATAGATTATTCATCCGAAAAAAAACCACAATATCCAACTTTTAATAAAAGAAGTATGTCATAACTTTGACTGTTTTCAAAGCAAAACATTTTATCTCCTCATAAATAAATAAAAAATTGTTTGTTTGACTTCAAATATATATAAAAACTCAAACAATTCAATTGACTAATGAATATATAGAGCATGTAATATTGATTAAGCATTTTCATATGCAAATAAACCATTTTTTTTCCATTTATGGATTATGAACATGAAAAAATTCACTTGAAGAAACATGTAGTCTTTTTACTATAATCGGTATATTTTTTGAGGCCATGAATATTTTGAAATCTCTTATTGTCATAAAGAAAGCATAAAATATTATCAGTATTACTATCAGTCATTATTTTACTTTATTGCAGTATTAATGAATAATGACGCGCCCTTGCTACTGGTTAGTGGTTGGTTAATGATTAGACGCAAGATCTAGGGTTAAAAAATTTTTGTATTTCATTTTTTTTCGATTGCTTAATAATAAATTCGGGGACTTAAACTAAATCCGTTGACCAAATATTTAATTATAGATTGATCAGCATGATAAAAAATTTGGTTCTAAATCATAAAAGTTGCTTTTAACAGGTTAAATGTATATATCAATATTACCGTATAATTTCACATCAATGCACGTGATAACTCAGTTCACATGACACTGGTGTCAAACGCTAGCATATCAATATCCTTTTATTATTAATTATGCAATGTACTACTTAATTTAGATTTATTTGTTCATGGGTTAATGGGCTAATGGCACACATGAGCCACAATCCACATTTGTTACGCATTGCATATTAGGTCATAATTTCTTATAATTAGGTAATATTAGAAGATACTAGATTTCATACAGTGTAATGAATCAGTAATCTTGTGACATTTGAAAAATTATTCATTATATCATTATCAAATGCTATTGGTTTAGGCAATTATGTATAACTAATTTTGATAATGTATACAACTAGTTTGTTGTAACTAAAATTAATTATAAACAAATCATAAAGCATCTATTTGTAAAGAATCATATACCTCAGTGACTAATTATGCATGAATATGAAACTGTCTGATCCAACATTCACTTCATAGATTTACTATAAAAAATTATAAAGATTTATAAAATGAAAATGTTTAATTCGTGATCCGCATATAAAGTAGAGAATACCGATATTCCGATGTGGGGTGCCGATCATATATAAATATAGTAGATTAGTCATAATTCAGCTTTTTTGGGCTGAGCTAGGACCACCATTTTGTACGACCTAAACGTCATATTTTATATGCTAATAATAGAATACTATATGAATAAATTTCTTGCATTTTCGTACTAAATTGTAAATAAAAAAAAAACTTTTGCTTGCCGCGTCGTCAGATTCCTGGCTATAAATATAATAAGTAATACGCTCCTCTTATTTATTATCTTTTGTAAGAGGTGATAAATTAATAAAGAAAGTTGGTATTGGTTTAAGGGAAATTTGAGGGATTTTATACTTTTGTCAGATTATGACAAATTTTTGTGTCGATAAGTTATAATGATAACTGATTTTGACTTAGTTCTACAATAATAAATTAACATGACGAGTCATAGTTTATACTTTTCGCGTTAAATTACTATTGCGCCAATCATTTGTGTTTGTGATTACAGTAATTGTTTTCACGTGACTACTAATAAAAAAGTTTTTTTTTAAAAGATTTAATAACTACAATCGTACATTTAATTCGCTAATTGATCAAATGAGTCATTCCATTTGAAATTTCTTTTGAAAGCTTAATTTAGATAATTTATTAAGGCAACTTTATTTCTATTTTATTTTATTTTATTTTTTTTGATTTGAAATTTAAATATAAGTGTGAGTTAAAAAACTTGAATCTAGATGCATAAATATTTTTATTCATATTTACTGTGATAAAAATGACAAAAGAATTAAAATATCTTCAAAATTACACTATACATTGAAGACTGTTAAATGATACTTATGATTATAATGTGATAATTCAAGTTGTTACACATTGTGCGTAAGCCATTCTGACTAGTTTGATCATATGTACAACAAACTGGTACACTTTCTGACACATACCTATTAATTACATAATTGATAAACAATCATACGTTAAAGATCAAAACTTGTCAAAATATCAAATTTACGATTAAGATCAAGAAATAATGGGTCATGTTTTATACTATGATTAAAGAATATAAAAAGAGAACTATTTTTCAAATTTTTTTTTAAAAATTCCATTAAAACATATTTTATCTAACAATCTCTTAAACTTTATTTATATTTATATATTCACTTTGATAACCGAAAGCAATTTTTCAACAAGCTAAAAGCTTTACAAGAGACATAACATAATTTATTATGATTTATAAAATAAATAAATTTCATTTCCAAAAGCTGATTAAAAACTTGGTTTGTACTTTTTCAACTTTGACATGTTTTGTGTATCACTATTATGGATATGAAACCTGTTGGAAAAGAAGAAAAAAGTAATGAGGAATAAATGAAAAAATGCAAGAAAGTTAGATAAGAGAAAACATGATGTGGCAATATGAAAAAGGAATAAAGGAATTTACTAGCACTTGCAAGAGATGATGTAATAAGAGAGGGAAAGGAATGGAGGAAATATTTTTGGGAATAGAATGAGAAACAAAAAATGGAAAGGAAAATATAATGAAGTTATAAGAAAAAAAAAGAAGAGGGATTGAGAAAAGGAAAAGAGAAAGACAAATTAAGTACTAATTGATTCAGTCTTAAACATCGATCAAAATGCCAACAAAAGGTTTATCTTTTAGTCTTCAAGTTTGAATTTCATTTCATTACCATATCTGTCATATTTTCATAATTTTTTAACATGTATAGTACAGTATCTCTAATTACAGTATATTAATATCCTAATTTTATCTTTATAATCTTTTTTAAAACCACCCCTTCAAATTTCTTCTTGACTTCCTTGTACTGTATATCGGGCAAGGAAATACCAGTAATACCAGTCAGTTAGTCGAGTATCTTCTATCTGGCTGGTCTGGTTTCTTTTTATATTCCTTTAAACTTCCTCTTCTCTTCCTTATACTGTATATGAGGTCATCTTCGTATCAGGCAAGGAAAGACCTGTCAGATAGTCGAGTATCTCCTATCTGGTAAGTTTGGTTTAGATTAGAATTCCCTTCTTCATTTCCTTGATTACTTTATTATAAGATCACAAAATACCAACATCCATAGATATGACAGATATGGTAAAGTTTGACGAAAGTATGGATTCAATGAATTTCACAAATGAATTATAATAAGTCAGCAAACAGATAATAAGAATAAGAAAAATAAGATATCAGTAAAGTCATTTTATTAATCAAACATGAAAGGAGAAATAAGAATAAACAATTAATTAAAAAGAGAGTATATTGTGAAAACTATGGGATGGAAAAAATTGATAGATAAACAAAAAGTCAATAACATGGAAAACTTTTAAATAGAGCATATGAAAAACTGGGTGTATGGATAAGCGACAATAAAGAAATGGGTATAACAACAAAAATCAAAATTGAATAATTAAGAAATAGATAGATATGAATGCATTCTATAAAAATTAGTTATTATTTTGGAAAACATATAGTAATAATATTAGTTTTAGTTCATTATTTAGTAGAAGATGTTCGATTAAAATTACATTAGTTATAACATTCAGTTTAAAAAAAAAAAAAATTTTCTTGATATGAAAAATTGTAAAAATTGGATTTGAATATCGAATCAATAAAATAAATATTAAATTATAATCATTTTAACAAACAATTCATAAATAACCAAATATATAATTAACCAAATATATAATTAAAGTATACCAATAATTCATTTATTCAACTCTGAATATTCATTCTCGCTCCCACCGTGTTATATTTGCCAATAATACCAGATACTAACTAAATCTTGTGCTTTTTTTCCTCAAACCCGCTCCAAAAAACCATTCGCATTATCATAGATCAACCCATTGCCACCAGTAAGTGAGTTGTAATAAATTTATTCAATGCAGTGGGCGTATAATGGCTTGATTTTTGATAGCCATTGTTTCATTATGTCATATTAATAATATCAAATATTTTTAATAGATAAACCACCAAGAAAGCGTCCCAAACTAGTCAGAGGTAGTATCTATAATTAATTTGAAATTCCTTCAAATACATCATTAATCTGATCATTCATCACTTTCCAGCTCTCGATGGGGAAAATATGGAACAGATTTTTCATAATTCGCAAGAGATAATGTTTATTGAACAAGTAGAAAGTAAGATTTTCTGGAAATTTGTTAATAAATCCGTTCTGCGGAACCAGTCATAATGAAATTTTATTGAGGATATTTTATAAAAATCAATCATATGAATCTATTACATAAAAAAACATTGAATGTATAAAAATATAATGATCTAACTCAAATAAACACAAGTATTACTTACACATTTTTTTTTTTTACAAAAAACATTTTATAACGTTTTAGAAATTATGAATTAGTCGATTAAAATTCTTTTAGTAGTAACTATGAATATAATATGAAATTTGGCTAATAGTATATATAGATTAATGGTTTCATAAAAGTATTTTAATCAAGATCTAAATGGACATCATTTTTAGCCCATCTTTTAAATATTGGTGCCGATCTATCGTCATTAACGGTAGGTCTTACCACTATAAAACAACAATGGAATGGATAAAATTAGAAATTTCCGGATATTTTGGTGTAATATATTTCGGATTTATATTAATAGAGAAAAAAAATAAAGATAAATATAAAAATTTGATCACATCTTTATTATGATTGTCAAAAACTACAACTGATAAAAAAAAAATGATTCTAAAATTATAATGCTGAATTGATTTTGAAATGGATTAATATGAACAGCTCAAATGCATTTACTTCAATATTTCAAGATTTATTTGTAATACTATGAACATCACTGACAGGTTCAAATTATTAATAATCCCGGGATGGATTTATACCTAAAAATTTCCATGAAGTTTGTGATAATAAATCTCATACCATAACAGTTATTAAAGTGAAAGAAAGTAATGAAATTTTTGGAGGATACAATCTTATTATATTGAAATCTGATTCTGGTAGAAGTTATGAAAATATTAAAGATAGTTTTATATTCTATTTAAGAATAATGATATTGAAAGTCATATTTTAAAGTCATACAAAGAATGATTTGATTTCTAAGGTTTTTGCAATAGATTATGATCGTAATCATGGTTCGTCATTTGGTTTTTATAACCTTTTTTTAGTTGAAGATAATTTTCTTGACAATTCTTGATAATTATTGTATTCAATGGTCTTACGAAAAACTGATCAGAGAAGCTATGTATTTCTCTGTAGAATATTATTATAAAGTATTACAAATTAAATAGGTTTGAATAAATTTATCTATGAAAATAATTTACAGCTGATTTTGATTTTGCAATTGAATTAAAAATTTTCACATTATAAAGTCAAGTTAATAATACTGTATATAGTAGCCTTTATTAAATTTTTAAGTTATTGGCGCTAATAAATATAAGCAAGTATAAAGTACAAAGCATAATAAAATGAAAGTTGTAGCTCTTGGCATTTAAGTTAAATTCATTGTTCACTAAATACTTTTGTTTTTTTTTTGCTAAACATTCGTCCGACTAAGAGAAGTGGTATTTCTTACACATTACCTATAACTGCATAATATTAACAGAGCAGAAAAGGATGAAAATTCACTACCAATAATTTTCTTGCAAAAGATGAAAATATTGGAAGATACTTACCGGTTATGGATGTAATGATGTGATGAATTTAATTATTTAATGGGTAGTTTAAACATATATTTTACGTTTATTTTTAAGTCACAGAGTCACAAGAGTCATTGAGTTATTCATAGAAGATGGAATTGTTATACTTACAAGAACAATGATAATCGCATGTTTTGCAAATTTCGCAATTTTTAAAATTGCCACACTCATAATCGACACACTTTCGTTCACCTTTAAACAAGAAAATTTAGCAATGACTCCGTGATTCTCTGACTCATTACAAACTTACTCATTTCATTATATATTTTTTTTTTTTATAACGCGAAATAAAAAAAAATGCCTTTAAATAAGAAAAAATTTTCTCGATTTAGATCAAAACTATAAAACTATAATTAGTAATCCTACGCGTAAGCTTTCAATGACTCATTGTGACAACTCCGCATCTTATGTAAAAATCTTGAAAATACGCAGTTATATTACCAAAAAGAAGTAAAGCATTAAAATATTATAATAAGGCAGGAAGAAAGATTACAGGCAGAACTAATTAAGTCTAATTTCAATTAAAGATTATTTTAGGATCCGAAATTTATCGTGGCGCAGGAAAAAACTTAAGAATAGTATTAAGACCGAAGGAAAATTTTAAGTAATCCAAAATACAATCATTAACAACATTTCTAATGTTAAAATTAATTAACATCTGTTTAAATGATTTATTGAATTATTACTTACTGGAAAATCTTTTGAATTCTTTTACTCCATATAATTCAATGATTACTATTTTGTTCTTGTGACAAATAGAAACATTTCTTTCGGGTCAATAATCATTAGTTTTTAAAGTTGTAAAATGAGATAGTTTATATTCGTGAATAATTTTAGAAAACTTTAATATTCGATTGAATACTTGAAATAATTACAATTCTTATTTCTTAATTTTTTTTTTTTTAGACTAACTTACAAATGAATTTATAATTTGCTTTCAAACTAATAAGTGGCTAAAATGCAAAAGATATACTAGGGTGAACAATTTGACCATTTAAAAATTCAAAACAAAAATTATTCTGAATTTTTTTTTATTAAGAAACGTCAAGATACAATTATATAGTTCATAACCTTTTTTTTTAAAAAAAAAACATATACATGGTCATATTAAGAATAATAAATTAGAAGTTTCCAGGATTTGGATAAGTTACCCACAATTCTTTGTCTATTTATGTTGTTTTTTTTTTTTTTTACCCTGGTGTGAAATGTTTTTTAAATATGCAACAAATTTTAAAAAAAAATTTGTAAAGCAAATTAAACTATTTTTTTTAGGAATTTTTTACACTCAATTTAAATACTCAATTTTTCAATACAAAAAAAAAATTATTTTGATTTTCGCTCATGTTAAAAGCATGTGATTGATGACGAATACATATAAGGTCAGCGTATGCAGCTGCATGATTTTGAAAGTTACACTGAATACTGTAAAATGATACACAAAATTTGTTGGCGTAAAATCCTTTTTTTTTAAAAAAAAAAAAAAAAATTTCTTTTTTATTTTATACTCTTAAATAATTAGATTGTCTTCTCTGTCAAATATCCTAACCTTGTAACATTATGGATTTCGTAAAAAGCTTTTTTCATTTTGAGCAAAAATATCTCAGTGACGATGTATTTGAACAAATAAAATATTTTAACCATCGTTATTTAACTGAAGAACAAAAATTGTTAATTGATAAACTAATATTAAATGAAGAATTAAAAGAACGTTATAAAATATATGGTTTATGTAAAGAATGCAAACAACCTAACACTTGTTATCGATACTGTAAATCATGTTTCATTAAACAAATCGGGCAAGAATATCTCAGTGACGATGTATTTGAACAAATAAAAGATTTTAAGTATTGGTATTTAACTAAAAAACAAGAATTGTTAATTGATAAACTAATATTAAATGAAGAATTAAAAGAACGTTATAAATTTTATGGTTTATGTTGGCATTGCAAACAACCTAAAACTGAATATAAATGGTGTAATGTATGTCACGCAAACGATTTCAACAAAATTTCAAAAATTGGACTAGTGGTAATGATGATATTGACAAATTTATTCAAGATACTCAGTTATCAGCAACTAATGAACGTAAAGCATTAGAGTGGATACCTTATGATAGATTTTATGATATTNAATATATTGCAAAAGGCGGGTTTGGCAAAGTGTATAAAGCAAATTGGATTGATGGATTTATTTATAAATGGGATAATGAAAATCAAAATTGGAAACGATATGATCCTAATAAGTTTGTAGCACTGAAAAGTTTAAATAATTCAAAAAATGTTACATTAGAATTTATCAATGAGGTATAAATTAATTTNCCATTTAATGAAATTTTGAAATATTATTTTTACTAATGTATTTTTTATCAAATGTTATATTTTAGATTACATTACATCATAAACTTAATGGATTTATTGTTAAACTTTATGGAATAACTCAAGATCCAGACACAAAAAATTATATGATGGTTTTGGAATATGCAAGGAATGGAAGTTTACGAAATTATTTAGATAAAAGTTATAATAAATTAAGTTGGAAAACTAAAATTTGTGATTTATGGTGTATTACAATTGGGCTTGATGAAATTCATGAGAATAATTTAATTCATCAAGATTTACATATTGGCAATATACTTCATGGTAGATATACACATACATTTATAACTGATATGGGATTATGCAAACCAGCAGATTATAATGCATTAGAAAATACAAAAAAAAGTGTTTATGGTGTTTTACCTTATATTGCTCCTGAAATTTTAAGAGGACAAAATTATACCAAAGCTGCTGATATTTATAGTTTTGGCATAATTATGTATGAAACAATTTCTGGATTACCTCCTTATCATGATNTAAGCCATGATATAAATTTAGCAATGAAAATCTGNCAAGGACTTAGACCAANGTTTAATATTAAAGTACCCCAATTGATTGTACATTTAATTAAACGTTGTTTAGATGCAAATCCATTAAATCGACCATCAGCACTAGAAGCTAGAAATATTTTAAGTCAATGGTATAATGAACTTAGTGAAACAAAAGCAAAGGAAGCAGAAATATTTAAACAAATTAAAGAAGCAGATGCAATTAATAATAAATTACAAACTAATGTTCCTTCTACTAATTTATCATACGAAACACATTCCGAAGCTATTTATACAAGTAGATTACTTAATTTTGATAATCTTTCAGAACCAAAAAATTCAGATGATTACTATAAACAACATGATAATATTATAAGCAGCGAATATTCGGGTAAATAATCTTTTATTTATTCAAAAAAAAAAATTTTTTTCTTAGAAATAAAAAACTAACAAATTTTGTTTTATTAAATAGAATCTATCCGAATTGATTTTACTCAATTGAAAAATTAACGATGGTAAATTTTTTTACTAATATTAAATTAAATGTTGACATAATCATTTTTAATTTATAATTCTATTTTTTTAGATCAAAATAATGAATCTAAAGGAAGTTAGAAAATAATATTATCAATTTCTTAATTTGTATTTTTTCATTAAATTTTTTTTCCAAATTATAATTTAAAATCTTCTTTTTATTGTATCTTTCATATGAAACTCAGAAGTGTAATTTAAAAATAAAATTTATCTATTATTTTTATATTAATTGCCATAAATGGACTAGTCAAACTTTGTTTTTATAAAAGAAACTAATCAATAATAATTCTTAAGATAATATTTTTTGTTGAAAAATAAAGAATTTTCATAATTATTTTTTTTAGACAAAAATATTTCTGGGTTTATTAATTCAGCAGAAGAAACTATTTTTTCACTAAATTCAAATATTGTAAAATATAATATCCTTTAAAGAATTATTACAAGAATTAAATATATTTCTTTTAAATATGGATATTACAAAATATTATGTTGTTAAATTAATAAATAATTTTTTATTCGAATATTCTCAAAATACTATTTATGATTCAAGTTTAATTGGATATTTTTATTAATATGGAATTGGACGTAGTTTATACGCTTGGAATATTTTTTAGTCAAACCAGTAAAATTATGACACATTTTGTAATATTTTAAATTTTACACTTCAGAATAAAATTTTCTTTTGAAATAATTTTTAATTGATTTATTTAATTTTTTTTTTTGTAAAAAACGCATATCATCCTATAGGATGTATATATATGTAATATCACTTTCTTTAAACTTTTTTCAGTCTTTCCTAGAAAAGTTTTTTTTTTTACTTTTTTACTTGAAGTTTCATTACTAAACTAACATAATTATGAGTATGTATTTCTATTACTGACAAGAAGATTTTGTTTGAAAGGTTTTTTTATAATCAAATTTCTCGCCTTATGGCTTCTTATCCCCGAAACTCC
This sequence comes from Glomus cerebriforme, assembly GCA_003550305.1. Classification (NCBI taxonomy): domain Eukaryota; kingdom Fungi; phylum Glomeromycota; class Glomeromycetes; order Glomerales; family Glomeraceae; genus Glomus; species Glomus cerebriforme. The sequence goes on from QKYT01000021.1 coordinate 197,938, forward strand.
TATCCTTTATACAAGCTGCAGTTCAATGGTAGAGCTGGTTGGTTGTGGTATGGCATGGTGCTATGCAAAAGGAGGAGCATAGTGACTTAAGTTCAATATTGGTAGGGCCAAATATTAAAAATACAAAATTTCAAAAGGACGTAATTTATAATAAATAGTCAATAATAATAATAATTATTTTTTAAAAATAAATATTGTTTCACAAGTTAATAATGAATAAATCACATGATTGAAGTTCAGGAGACCGGTTTACTTATTTTTGTATCAATTTTATAAAATACCCTACATACAACTACTAGTAAAATATTTCGGGTCTTAGGTCAATAAAAAGTCTAAAAGATGAAGAATCTTATGATTCTAAATCCAATAAATATTAATTCATTATTAAAAGGAAACTAACTAATGAAGACTCTGAACTTGAAAACAAATTATTTAATTAAAAGTGTTATTTATAAATGTTCTATCAAAAATTTTGATGGAATCATAAATTAAGCCAATTTCTTGTTGGAGAACCATCAGAGTCAAAATTGGTTATTCAAAAAGTAGTCCTTTTATCTAACCAATATCAATTTATATTTAATTTATTATATATATTCATTCACAAATATACAAAAAAAATCGCATCTTTAGATTTTGTACAAATATAAATTTGTTGTCCGAAGGGACAAAAGTATAAGAAAAGTGTTGTCAGATGGCGAGCTTATATTCGCGTTGGTAAATAATGGCAGGTTGTAAACTAATATTTTGATTGCATCCCAGGAGAGAGAAGAGGATTGTTTGTCAAATAAAAATTATGTTAAGGAGGAGCGATGCGAGCGTAAGAGATGTAAAATATCAGACGCGTATATTGGGCAAAGTAAAATATGGTCGTTAGAATCGACACTAAAATTACAGGACGGGCAAGGGATCGGGAGTTTTGGGTATATAGATGGGAAATTACGTTGCAATAAATCGCAGGTGGGTAATAAACTATTAAGAGATTTAATTTTGTAAGAGATATAAGAACTAAGTTCTAAAGATGTAACTGTTGAATAGGGGTTGTATTTGAGCCATTGTTCCGTTAAGAAAAAGTCAATAGGGGTATTTGGAGAAAGGGAAAAAATATTTTGGTTGTTAAATGAGTTAATAAAATTGTTAAAGTATTTGCATGTGAAGACATTCATTGCCCATTTACAGGCTGGTTTTTCTACAGGTCCGAGATTGAACCAAGTCAATGTGGCAGTTTAATCGGGAAGGAGTTTGGTGTTAATATAAATTAGTTCATGTGATTTTGCACCTTCTTTAGCTAAAGTATTCGTGGCGTCATTGTAAAAATTGTTACTGTGAGCTTTGACTTTGATGAGATTAACTTCAAGTTTTTGGTTGGTAATAACGTAGTTGATAGCTTTCCAAATAAGAAAGTTATTGATCTTTTAGAATTTCCTTATTGATGTGAGGGGATTAATAATTTTGTGAAAGGTAGAGATACAACATTGGAAATCTGTGTAAATATCTACATGTGCTGAATTAGGCATGGTAAGTAATGCGGTTAAGATTGCCATAGCTTCTGATCTGGTTGAGGATGGGTTTAAGGTTGTGTTGGCTTTAAAAGATATAGGGTTATTTTCGTCAATAATTTCAATCCAGCCGAGGCCCGATGAACACTGAGAGGATCCTAATGCGATAATTGAACCATCTGTGTAAAATTTAAAATTAGAGGATGTAGAAAATTTGGTGCAAATTAATTTAAGGGATTCTATAATTGTGGAGCAGCCGGTCTATGTTATTGTTAATAGGCGTGATGGGAAAACCATCAGTTGTAATATCGTGCATGCTAAATGAGTGGGGACTGAAGTTGTCTTTCGGTACACTAAGTGAATTAATATAAATGTTCCAAATGGTAACTTTAAGGGTGTGAATAGGGGACGGTAACAAAACAAATTTAGGAAAGGGAGGACGTGAAAAAAAAATTGTTAATAAAAGATTTTCCGTGAATGGAAATTTTTGTGTAGATGAAGAGTAGGTTTCATAAAAACACATTTAGGTCATAAATCTCGATAGTAAGGGTGTGTAAATTACATCATTAACACGGTATGAGAATAGGAGGAAATTTTTTTGGTGATGAATATTTCGAAATATAGTCAGGAACTTGATGTATCCAGTGTTCTATATATGAGATGCTAGGTCCGAATGGGTCATTAACTTGTTCAATAGTTCTGCCAAAGAGGGCATTTGATGTGGATGCATGCCAGAAAATGGTCAATTCTTTTGTAGGACTGTAATGAAAATCGAAGAAATCTTTAGGAGTTTATGTGAAGGCAGTTTATACTCATGAGTATGCAGCGGAACATTTAAATGATGGCTTTCTTCACAAAACTATGCCGCGCCAGCCGCGGTACTTATTAAATGATAATGTCACCGATGATACTGGTGAAATTTTTAATCTTTAACCTGAATTAAATGATGCTACTAGTTTATAATAAGAAACAAATTGTCTTTTTTTGTATAATATATATTGTTAAACGGTTTACGTAATATTGATAAGGTGAAGGAATTAATAAATAATACTAATAACAGATGACAATAAATTATATTACTTAATCTATAATATTTTTAAAAAAATACATAAAATAAATAAATAAATAATCTTTATAAAAAAAATTAATGAAACCAAATTCATCATTCGACAATAAATAAGAATCCTTATTAGATTAAAATTCTAATAGAAATTCTAATCATAATTTTGATTCTAAACTAACGAATTGGAGGCCTACAAAATTATTAATATTAACTTTCAAAATAAAATTCATTTCGATGTCCCGAATTTGCTTGGGTATGTTGTGGGAAAATCTATATCCGAAAAAGTTTTGTTGGTTACTCATCCTTTACAACCTGCTGTAAATACTAAATGTATTCCAGAATTAATAATTTCTACTTGCAATTCTTGTAAAAACTCATCTATCTACACGATAGATACATTTTTCCACACCTTTTGTTATATCAAAAGAAATTAATTCTGTTCCTTTACTCAATAGGAAACATTTATCACCTATTTATCTTCACTATTCCTTAGGAAAACAGTAATAATACAGAACTTCATCAGACATGATCAATTATCCTCGTAAGTCGTAATGTCAGAACAGTGTCAGAGCAATGGCAGTTTGGTAGCGATACTGCAATAACAAGCACATTAATGATCAATGTTTATTAAATAACGATTTTAACAAACTAAATAAAAGTAAAAATATAAAGTTTAAACAAGTTAAAATTTTTTAGATCATACATTATCTCAACAAAATGATCATATTGAGTTAAAAGACACATTCTCTTTTTATTTTGTATCGATTTAGGCAACATTTGATTTTGAACAATACTTAATTTTCTTGTTTGACATTAAAAATTATTTTAACTTATAATATAAATTCATATTTTGTCAGTATATTTAATATTTGGAATGTTTCTTTCAAGATTTGATTTCGTCACTTAATGTAGAGTCTCACAAAATCGGAACGATCTCTTGAGTATAAAGTTCTAATTTTAAAAGGTCGAATTTCATTTTAATGTAGTACAATTTCTGAAGTGGATTTTTTTTTCCTTTCAGTTGTTTTTTCTTAAAAAAAAAGATAAATTATTATGACGCAAGATTTATCTGAACTCATTAAGAATTATCAACCTATCATTCCATCAACTTATAATGATATAAATAATCCTGTATATGAAGAAATAAACCTTAATAAAAAACTTACTGAAGATTTAAAAATTTCTGATCAATTAAGGAACAAATACGAAATTTTGGGAAAATATTATAATCATATTAATAATATTTAAGTGAAAAACAAGAATTGATAAAAAACAATTGTTGACTTAAATCAACAAATGATCATATCTCTAATCTTTCTTACAATAAAAATAGTAATAGCTTATAATAATTTGCAAATTGATTACTTATTATTTAATACTTTATTGATTAATAAATTGATTTAAAAGATATCAAAAGAAAAAAGATGACTTTACATATATTTTAGCTTCTTTAACCTAGATAGATGCACACTAACTAAAATAAATAAAGGGAAAAAAACAAAGTAAATTTCAATGCTCACCTTAATTCATCATATCTTTTTCACTATACTGTATATTGATCCATGAGATAATTTTAATTGAGATAAACTAATCTAATTTAAATTATAAATAAGCTGCAACCTCATGACCAGCCGGAAGACATGGGCATATGCTATGGGTTCGTCACGTTTCCAACGAACCAAGGTCGTCTACAGTTGCAAAGTTGCAACTAGCCCTAGTGGAAGGCCCCCTTTTACCCTACCGCCACTAGTAACTTTCGGGTAAAGGTAGAAACTATCCTAAGTGGTAGAATATAGGGTGATACTTACCTATCTACTAAAAATCACATTTGAAATTTAGAACTTGCCGACTTGTAAATCCTAAAAAAAATGAAATACAATTATATAAAGATTATGATTTAACTTACCTAATAGAAACAATCCTCACTCAATTTTATTACGGTAAAACTGTAATTTAAAAAAAAAAAATAATGAACATCAATATTATTCAAAATCGTCGTGGACTTATTTAGTAGTGTGCAATACATCTAGGTTCAAGAATAGCCATTAGTCTTGTAATTTTATTACTGTACTTTAAAAAAATATCTCAGGTCCGTTTTCTTGTTAGACTGATGATATTACATTTTTTAATGTTATAATCAATTTAGAAAGAACAAAGTGAGAATAATGAAGAAAAATAGAAAGGAAGAGTATTTAAATGTTGAAAATTTATCCTTTTTTTTTTGTGATTTATTATTGTTGATGACTCAATATACAGTATACTGGTTCATAAATATGAGTCAAAATTATAAAATTATACACAATTATTATTGTGATTAAATTTTAAATTATTTATTAATTACATGTGTATAAAATAATTTTTTTTATTCGATTGATTTGGTTAGTTTGCGTTGCTTGTGTTACTATTCTTAGCCACTGGAGATATATAAATATAAAATCATTGACTCATCATGTTAATTTATTATCGTATAATTTTTAAATTTGACTCATTTTATATTCTTAATATTCTTACTTATATAAATACCCTTTTTTCCAATGTTTCATAGAATTGTTTTTGCTTATATATATTCTAACATGTAACTCTAATTATATTAATATCCATTTTATCTTTTCTCTATCATTTAATTGTTTTTTTTAAAAAACTACTCTCTAACCTCCTCATAACCCTTATCTTCCTTATACTGTATATGAGATCAGGCAAGGAAAGACCAGTCAGATAGTCGAGTATCTCCTATCTGGCTGGCTTAGTTCCTTTTTAAATCCTTTTAAACGCCCTTTTAACTTCCTTATACTGTACATGAGGCTTCCTCATATCAGGCAAGGAAAGACCGGTCAGTATCTCCTATCTGGCTGGTTTGGTTTAGACTAGAATTCCTTCTTATTCTCCTTATATATTGTATTATTTAATTATGAGCTCATGTAGTACCAATTCCATACAGATAAATATAAATTTGAGAAATTGGAGATTCAATGAATTTCAAAAAGAAATTTGGATTCTTTATAACTCAATCAATAAGTAGATGATAAAAAAGGCATCAAGAGAATAAAGTACCAAAAAATAGTAAAGTGGTTATGAACATTTTTATTAATAGACAAATAAATTATTGAAGAATTCACGAGATCAGTTGGTACAAGGAAAGTTTATTAACTACTTTTTCACTATCGGCTATTGTCCCTTTATCAATCTCTACTTTTACCAATACTATGGAAAAAATTTTTGACGGGATGCTATGGGATACTATTGAATTGAAAGATTGGGTTATATAAGATGGAAATGATCAAACAAATAAAAATATGAAAACAATAATAACAATAATCATATTGCTTTCATGAATGCATGAGTCAAGACTGAGATAAAAATGAATCCAGAAACATTTGAATTAATAATGATATATGAATAAAAAGAAGAAATAAGAATAAAAGAAGTAATTAAAAGTTAATAAACACTCCCAAATAATTTACGCATTAGGTAATACAGACTCCATTAATACCATGTTCAACTTAACTGGGATTACTAAACCCTTTTTTTAAGAATAGTCAATAGTCTCGATTTTACAAATAAAAAAGTCCTCTCTGATGTCATCTTAAAATTTTTCGTTATGAGAATATAAGAATATAAAAATTTTATTTGTTTAAGGGTTTAAAAAATTATATTTATTTTAATAACCGTATACATATGGATCCGAAATTAAGCTCTATCCGAAAACAAGCACCAATACCAGAATTACGAGGTTTTGGCCCGCGTTATGTCGAGCTCAGCCAGCATTAGGTGCAAAAAAGGGGTGCTCAATTTTGGAACCGTATGGTATTATTGGTATATTACACATCTGCATCCCGAATTCACTAATTTCCACCCACATTCCTATTGGTTGGTGACATACAATTAGGGATGACAAAAAGCCTTTATTACGTAATACATATTTTCAACAAAAATTTAAGCATTTTATTATATAATATATATTAATTTTTCAATAAAATTTAATTTTTTTTCGTCATTTTCGGCTAATATTTTCTAATTTTTAGGCACTTTATTATATTTTCAACAAAATTATTTAATTTTCGTCATTTCAATAAAATTTATTTAGTTTTCATCACACGAGACATAATTTTAAAAAGGTTGTTTGCAAAGAGATCATGAAAGGTTGCTTAAAAAGACAAAAAAGGTTATTTATTGATTAAAATATAATTACGCAATTTTATTATAATAATCATTCCGATCAATATTTTAAAACAAAAAAAAAAAGTTTTAAAACAATAAAAACTGATTTAAATTGTTTTAAACATCTTGTTTTAAATCACATGCCATCCCTACATACAATAGGATTTTATTCACTAAAAAAAAAAAAAATACAGGATTTGATTGGAAAAAATTCATGTAACGTTAATAAATCAATACCTGTAAATTAAAAACAGGTAAAAATTTTCATTCTATAAATATTCATATTCATAGTATCCTTCTATGTAAATAAAAAAATATATATTATAAAAATAATTTTATAAAACTAATTCGATTATGCATAATCTATCATTACATCAATCAAATGATTAATATCAATTGTTGTATTTCAATTGGTCAATATCAAATAACATCAGATATCATAGGAAAATTAATAATTATATATTTTTTTTATTGTTGCAAGATCAAATTACATAAAATTAGTAATTAATCAATTGATTAATAGTATAATTTCATGATTCACGGGATACGAATTACTGACGTATATGATGCAATTATTAAGTAAAAAAAAAAAAAAGTTTAAATAGCTTGGTTATCATATTTCTGAAAGCAATCCAACAAACTCTCGCTTATTCAACTGAAACATGGGAATCCAGAAAAGACGAAAACAGAAAAAAAACGAAAGTGGTAAGCATATCGTTATTCCCTAGAATGTGACCGAAGCTACTAATCATTATCGTTTTCGACTTGACAAAATAGAGCAACAACCTGTTCAGCCTGTTGAACAATCTTTTGATCAACTGGTGGAAACACCAATAGAAACATCTAATCCACAACCCGTGGAACAAATTGAAAATAGCAACCTAGCTATGGAACAACATTTTTCACCACCCTTTGGAACTGGCCCTCCAAGTAGAGGTTCGAGGTTTACACGAACCGGCTGGCCACTCCATCGAATTAACGCACCGTCGCAGAGGATTTTCAAACACGATTACAAATTAGTTGATAATTATGTAAAACCATACCCATTGGAAGATGATAGAGAAAGAATTCCTCCTGGAGTTTCTTGTTTCGTACCGTTAAGCAAACCTCATAATGTTCCAAGCGAACGACTCCATGGCCCAGAGTCACCTTGCTATTATCTCCCACCAGAAAGTACCCTTCCAGATGGTCTGGCCCTCGTTTTCACCAATACCATGCAGCTTAGATTTCCATCAGGCGTACAAGAAGCATGGCATTTCCATATGTTTCCAACAAGAGCTATGACGATCCAAGAATTCTCTCAGATGATAAAAAATATTAACTGGTTCCCGTGTAATGTCAAAGCCAATGCGGTGCCAGACGAACTGGTCAATGGTGATGATGACATCGATCATTTAAAGGACATGGAAATTATTGGGTTGTATCTCCTTATGGTCCTGTGGTATGATGAACAGGCCACAGATGCAATTGATCGTCTTCTCGCAAACGAGATACATACGTGGATCTCCATGAAAACCCCATCACTTCAAGATTTACTCTGTGATGAATCTCGTTCTCTTTATATATTCTCAGCCCTCTCCAGAATAGAAACACAATCGGTAACATTGGAGACGTACCGTGCTATTATCTTGGATCATTTAGAGGATAAATTCGGCTGGAATGAGTGTGATTTTTCTGATTCTAAGGTTGGTGTTAAGGTCTAGCATTCTTAATTGTACAATATTAACATTCTTTGTTCTTCTTGTAGGATTGTAAAATCGATAAAATCGATGAACCAAGCGGGAATGAATCTTCTAGTGAGAGTGTTCTCAGACACAAACAAATGATTCTTTAGGTATTTTTTACTACCAACAATTGTCTAGATAAAAAAGAAAGTTAATTGTAAACCTGTACATTCTCCTCAAAAGATAAAAAAAATTAAGTCTAGAAGAATACTGCAACAGATTGCAAAAGAATCTATTAATCAAGACGATATCTTATGTTATACCCCGTCACACTAAGTGTGACCTATGATAAAGAACATTATAATTTTCCCGATTATATATGTTTACTAGGATATTTTTATGCTGTTTTTTTCCCAGTGATAAACTTTTTTATAGATTTCAAACAATTTGCCCTTTATTATAAAGATATAAAAATTTACATTGTTTATTCAAATGCTTTAATAATAATTTTTACTATAACATTATTACAATTTTGAATATTAACATTTTTAATATTAATTTGATGGATTTTTGATAATTCTTTTGTTGTTTTAGGATCTTGTTGTTGTAAAGATGATTGTGTTTTGAGTGGAGTTTGACCTGTTGAATAAGAAATAAAACCTAAAACATATGTAATTTTTGAGTAAATGTTGAATATTAAAAGTAAAAGCTTACTAAGTTACCTTGATTTTCAGATATATTCTCTCTTAATAGATTTCATTTTGTAACCATATAATTTATAATAAATATCGTTAATATCGTTACAATAATATGAAAATTTAATTTTTTTTTAAAAAAATTTTTACTTGAAATTCTTCATTAAGATCATCCATATTTCTTTTTTTTTGGGAATAAGAAGCAAACATTTTTTTTTCTTTGTTGAACATTTGTTATGTGTAAAAGTTTTCGCTAGTTCCCTTATTTTTATTTTATTAATGAAGTGGTCTAAATAAAACTTTGATTGCAAAATACAGTAAATACTTTTCACTGCACAAAAGTTTTTACCTTTTCTTTTCTAATAAATTTTTTAATATCAAACTATTTGTAATGAAGGCAATTTGCTCTCAAAATTTTTAAAGTAAGCTCCTTTTTTGCTTCTTTTTTTTTTGAAAAGAATTTGTGCATAAATGTAAGATTCATTTTTTGTCCTTAATTTGTTTTCTTTTTCCTTCTTTAGCAAAATATACTTGTGATACTTGTGAAACTTGTAGAACTTCACAATATATAGCACTTTTTTTTCTTCTGTTACAACAATAATAGCAAAATATCTCAGCAAAATGTCTCAAAATTAAGGGTGCAAACTTAATGATGTGACATAACATTAAGTTACATCACATCATAGACATATGTTAGACATAGTAACTCAAAGAATATTTGATGTAACTACTAAGGATATAACTTATAACATATGCCATAACTAAAGAAATTGACAAAATATAATATAACACATGACATGACATGACATGACATAAAATTGTAATCAAAATATATTTTTATATTAATATAATAAAATACTACTTATGAATTTATGATTGAAAGCAATAAGATCAAAATCCATATTTCCATTTCTTTCATTTATATTATTATTATTTTCTAAATCTTTTTATATTGTTAAATGATTGTGAAAGATCAATAAATCTTCCAATACTAAATTAGTATGTGTGTTTGTGTCTCTCTAGAATGTTAATAGTCCAGTCCAGTCAGTCTTAGTCAGAACCAGATTGCAAACTGGGACTGATCGGTCCTATAAGACCACAATCTGGACTGCAATCCTAATATGATTAACATGATTTTTTATTTTTATTTTTATTTTTATCGAAGAACAGCAAAACTACAGGTAAGTTATATAAAATAGAGTATAAACTNGAAAAATAATATATGCTACACTGTCGATATNTCTAGACATTTGATAGTCCTGACTGCCGGCTACTAAGTAACATGAAGTAGCATTGGCTACATGATCTACGATAAAGGAAGAGAAGAAAAATTTGATACATTTAAGTGAAAATAAGAACTAAAATAATAAAACTGTTCTATAATTATATAAAATATTAAAGGGTAAAAA
>QKYT01000021.1:301481-316340 GCA_003550305.1 Glomus cerebriforme
AAATAAATGGTGTTATGAACTTCTTACAAAAAAGGAAGATACAGAAATATTTAAACAAGTTAAAGAAGCAGAAGAAATCAATAATAAATTACAAGCCAATATTCCTTCTACTAAATTATCATATGAAACACATTCTGAAGCTATTTATACAAGTAGATTACTTAATTTTAATAATCTTCCTGAACCAAAAAATTCAGATGATTATTATAAACAATATGATAATATTATAAGCACGGAATATTCAGGTAATTAAATTTTATTCTGTTTGAAAAATATTAAAAAAAAAATCTAATAAATTTTATTTTATTTGATAGAAAATCTACAAATTGATATTTCTCAATTGAAAATTAACAATGATGGTAAATATTTTTACTAATGTTAAAATTAAACTTTGTTTATGCTGACATAATCATTTTAATTTGTAAATCTATTTTTTTTAGATCAAAATAGTGAATCCAAAGGAATTTAGAAAATAAAATTATCAATTTTTTTAATTTGTATTTTTTTCATTCGAATTTTTTTCCAAAATTATAATTTAAAAACTGGTTTTATTGTATTTTCATATGAAATTCAGAAGTATAATTTATAAATAAAATTTATTTGTTTTTTTTTATGATTAATTGCCATAAATGAACTAGTAAAGTTTGATCAAACTTTTTTTATAAAAGAAACTAACCAATAATAATTCTTGAATATTGTATTTTTTTTGAGCAAATAAAGAATAAAATTTTAAATTTATACACTATATGTAACAATATATATAAGAAGTACAGTACAAATAAAAATGTCATAATACTTCCATAATTGTATAGTTTTAATATGCCGAACAAAAATATTTCTGAGTTTATACAGAAGAAACAATTTTTCACTTAATTCAAATATCGTAAAATAACTATAAAGAATTATTACATATATTTCTTTTAAATATGAATATTACAAAATATTATGTGGATAAATTAAATGAATTTATAAACAATTTTTTATTTAGATATTATTTAGACCATAAAAATGTATTTAAAATTTTACTCAAAATACTATTTATTATTCAAGTTTAATTGGATATTTTTATCAATATGTGAAATTGATGAAGTTAAGGCGCTTGAAATATTTTCTAGTTATAGACTAAAAAAAAAATAAAAAAAAAAATAAGAAATTATGATCTAATACAACAGATGGTGCAACATGTAAAAAATACGGATTGCTCATGTATACCATTATATTTTACTTGGCTAGCCGATTAGCAAATAAATTAATTTGATAATACTGAAATACTGAATATAAATATAACCATTTTTTCTTTAGATTAAATTTTAATTATACAATCTTATGTAACATTTCACAAGAAGTATAAATAAAAAGCCACTTTTTCATAATTTTATAACTTCTTTCATTCAATATGTCAAACGAAAATTATGATAATACCCTTATTAATGAGTCTATTAATATAGGAAATAATATTGACTCAAACATCGTAAATTATTAATCTACTTTCAAATTCAATATTACTTAAAATTTATTGAGAATTATTACAAGAAATTTATATATACCTTTCAAATATGAAAATTAGCCATGATAATATTAAGCGAATAAATGGAATCATAAATAATTGTTTAGTAGATTATGATTTAGACCTTAAAAATGTGTTGAAAATTATGATGAGTAATTCTCAAAATACTTTAAATACTTTTTATTATTCAAGTTTAATTGGATATTTTTATCAACAAGTAATTGAATGTAAAGTTGATAAAATTAAAGCATTTGAAATATTTTCTAATGCTATTAAATATAGTCAAAAAGTAGAAATAAATCAATATTCCTTTAATCAAAAAAAATGCAGCTATTAATTTTTGTAATGATACTAAAAAGTTAAATGAAATAATTTTACAATATTTTTACTTTACAAAGATATTATTTCAAAACAAAGAGATAATTACAAATTATATATAAAAAATGCTGAAAAAGGAGATTCATTAACTTAGCTAATTGTTATTATTTTGGTATAAATATCAAACATGATTTTAATAAGGCATTTGAATGGTATTTAAAATCATCAAAAGGAGGAAACATTCAAGCTTTATTTAAATTAGGTCTTTGTTATACCTACGGACGTCGTGTTAAAAAAGTTGAAAAGAAAACATTTGAAATTTATTTAAAATCCGCAGAAGGAAGGTATGAGGAAGCATCATGGTTTGTGAAAAATTGTTATCATGATAGAATAGGCATTTTAAAAGATGAAACTACAGCACTTTATGCAAATGCAACATATGGGTTAAAATTTAAGGCTATAGACAAGAATCTCAAATATTACCATCTGATTAGGTTATTTGACATTAAAGATGCTCCTAAGTTACCTTCATACCAAACAAAAGAAGAAATTTATTGGAAAAATAGAGATGATACTCAATATGGATATAGCAAATTCTCATCTGATGAATTATTAATGAGAAAAATAAACAGACTAAAATTATTCTAGTTCAAATGTAAATACTATGCCAATTGCAGAAGATATTCTAAATTTATTTGATATTGTGTAGGCAGGTTTCATTATAAAACAGTATGGATTATTACGGAATTAGGACATATTTACTATCAAAGATACAGTAAGTCTTCTGCCATTTTTATATAATATAATTCTGCAAAAGACTTATCCTCTGGATAAATGTTTTTTTTTGCTCACTTCTTGGCAGATAATTTAGAGGTTCTTCTGGGATAAATGGCCTTGACCTCATACTTCTGCCTTATTCAATAATTTAGCGAATGAAATCTGGCCAAATGCTTGAGATAACATCCTGTGGTAGAAGCAATAGAGAATTCATAAACAATTCAAGACTTTTTTTTGCCTTTCTAAAGATGAGCAAGAAAGAGTTTCAAGGTTTAGATTTTGGGCTTGGGCCTGCAAAAAATCTTATGAACTTCGCTAAGAGTATAAGGATAAAAAATAAAAGCATTCTCATCCTACATTAGCTTAAATGAGGTGTTAGCAGAATATAGTCTTGAATCTGATGGTATAGATTCCATCCCTTTATTTGAATTGCAAATTCATGAGATTCAAGATGATAATAAGGTCTTCTAGCATTGCATGAAAGAAATTTTGGGTAGGTTGCACTCCTACAGAACTTTACAGCTGGATAGTTTGGAGGCCATGCGTAATGGATATGTCATAGCACTTTTTCATGCTTCCATTTATCATTATAGTTATAACAGACAAGAAGCTTAGCATGTATCCTTAGTATGGAATAGTTAGTGAAGAAAGCTGAGACTGGGTCGATTATGCAATCAAGGTAAATTTTTTTGTTATTCCAGCTACTGTCAGCTACATTTGCAATTATGTTAACTTACCACTAACACGAACTATAGAAATATAGTATATGGATAAGAGGCTGAAGACCTTATCTATAGCACATACAAGATAAACAAGAGGAAAAGAAAGCAGGGTGATGATGATTTCGATTACCTCTATAGTATTATCACAACAGGTCAGGATTGGCACTTCCTTTTATATAGTCCCAGAAAAATTTCTAAGGCGAGTGACACTGCGTATTCGATCGAATTTACTAAGAAGGCCTTGGACTGAACTCCAACTCATACAAATCACTATATAATAGCATGAAAGATGTTTTAGGAATTATTGTGAGTTTGTTAAAGGATAGGGCATGTGCGGAGGAAGAACCTGACAGGAAAAGAGCTAGGATAGAGAGGTATCATTTGAAAAAATAATCAGCCGTAAGGCGCAATAGCATAGACATCATGTATCATGGGCAAAGTCCTAAATTTTGTATTTATTTTTTGCATGTATTAATAAAAATTTTTCTTGGCAAAACTGTTAACAATGTTAATGATTACATGAAATAAACTACTTTTTTTTTATTTTGAATACTCATGTACAAAGTATAAATGGTATTATTAATCATGTCATCTAAGCTTGAAGTATTGAAACAGTGTATCACTGAACTTGAGACTGAGAATGCTGAGCTTAAGACTAAGAAAGCTGAGTTTGAGACCAAAAAAGTCAAGTTTCTAAAATCTACCAAAAAATATTACACAGATTTTGAGGGTTATATAGTAAAATTAAACATCTTAGTTTACAATATCCAGACCATCTTGAGAGTATTGAGGCTTTAATTCTTGAGATCAAGGCTCAGAATGCAAAAAATAAATCAATTATAGAAGAATATGAAATCCAAAAAAATCACAAATTTCAGACTAGATGCATCCAGATAGCTAAGGAAATTCTTCATGAGGAGCCAATAATTGAGTATCATCCTACTCTCATGCAAGGACTAGAGCTTGATGCCTTCTTCCAAAAATATTGAATTGTACTGGAGATGCAGAGGGCTCAGCATTGGCTTCATAATACCAGCTGGTATAAAGACGTCAAAAAACTTGAGGATATCATTAATCATGATCGGCAAAAAAGATGCATTTGTCAAGATAATGGAATCTTCCTTCTCAAAGTATGGTATGATCAAAAACCAGAAATCATTATTCCTAAAAGAATACAAAAAATTAAGGAATTCATTAATCAAGAATCCCAAAGGTTTGATTTTCTATAATCAACAACTTATAATACATGTAAATTTACATTTAAATTGCAGATAAATATCACAAAATTTGGCTTTCCAATTTTTGTATTTTATTTTTCTGTGCCTATACGTTTCCCATGGTTAATAGATTGCATTATTTGAAGTTTGGTCATGTGATTTTTCTGATTCTGA
Source organism: Glomus cerebriforme (assembly GCA_003550305.1). Classification (NCBI taxonomy): domain Eukaryota; kingdom Fungi; phylum Glomeromycota; class Glomeromycetes; order Glomerales; family Glomeraceae; genus Glomus; species Glomus cerebriforme. The sequence continues at coordinate 306,197 of QKYT01000021.1, forward strand.
AAATCGTATATAGGCTCGTGATTTTCACATGGCGTATAGATTGATATATTATTAGTTCATCTAAAAAAATACTTTCATACTTTCGCTTAGCTTTTCATTTAATTCATTTTCTGAGTGCCATAATGTCTTAAAATATCCTGGTAAGAAAGTATGCCTTTTCTTCTGTTTCATAATATTGAACTTATTTTATGAATATAGCTTTCTAAAGGGTGTGAAAAAACCTTCGCTTATAAAATTTTTAGAATTTCATTTATGCGGATAAAGTTCCAGAAAAATAAATGATTTCTGGAAATTGCACAAAGTTATTCAAAGTAAGAACAGGTTTCATGAGAAAAAATCATGTCTATGACAAGTAAGTTATCTGGTACATTTGAAAATCTTAGTGACTTTTTTGTTTGATAGTATCCATAATTAATAATTTGAATGTGATCCAAGAAGGACAAACTAAATGATCTGAAAGATCAAATCAGCATTGAACAGGTTAGTATTTTAGCTTGACATTTAATCGTATCTGTTCTTAATATACTGAAAGTTTATTTTAATGCAACATGTATTGAACACAACAAAAGAAACATTTTCCCAAAATCTCAAATTACAAAAAACTATCATTAAATAGCACTTGTTGAATGAGACGAATGCTAGATCAATAATCAGATGAAAATGAAATTGGCAAATCACGTGAGTATTTAGTTACATTTATTTCTATGTTCGTAATAAATTTGACCTTTTTCCTCTTCATCTAGAGTTTGACCTCCCTGAGAAATAAAGAATATGAACTTAATTCTGATGATCAGGAGGAAAAATATCAGCAAAACTCACAACAGAAGAGGAAATGCACATAAGCTTCATTACATTTTTTATTCATTGTTGCTATCTGTTATTAATTAGTTATCATTCATTTTGCACAAGCAAACCAATTGTAGATGCTGAAATAATTCATTTTTAGGATCTAAGAATAATTGAGATGGAGGGAATGAATCTGTTTCAGATACTGAAATTATGCCCAACTGTCCAGCAATAATCAATGATATTATAGGACTAAAATTGAGACCATTACCTCAAAAAGAGTCTAGATGGTTTGTAAATAATATGGATGTCTCTGAAAAATGGCATTTGTTTAAGAAAAAATTGTTGGAATTGGCAAATAGAAAAGGCTTTTTTGTGAAAAGCCACACACAGCAGATATTGTATGCTCTCAATTTTTCATTATTAGGTTACCACAGAAACTAATTGCAATTACCTTAACTGTATAGATCCTTATCACACATTCTTTTATTAAAGCCCAAACAACATTGCCTATTAATGGCAGAGGTTTTTGGTGATGTATTATTAGAAATGATACACAATGATATCTTACAAAGACTTACTAAGCAAGAAACAGAGTTTGATGATGAAATATTTATGAAACTTATTCATATTGTTAAGGTATAATATCTTCTCTACACTTATTTGATGTAAAAAAAGTTTTATACACCTGGTCTTATTACAGTGCTGATAAAAAAAGGAAATTACAAGAAATAATGCAGTTTCAGAACTGCAATTCTTACAGTTGGCTGTTCTTATAGAGAACACGTAATTTTGAGGGCCATAAGAAACATGTAAGATTGTAACAAATTATAGTGTAAGGTGATCTTTACAGTATCTAATACTAAATATGCCTTTTATTTCTAATTACTAGTATCAAAAGAGTTCAAGAGTCACACTAAAAAGCCTCATTAGAGAGGTTGAATTGTGCACCACTTATATTGATACAATTTTCAGCCTGCTTTTTGCAGATCCTAATCATGATATATTTCTGTGATGGTAAGCTCTTAAACTTGATATATTTCATATATACATTTTCTAATCAATAGGAATACTATATTATTACAGGTCAAATAAAAGTCAAAGACTAGAAAACCAGTAGGCAGAGCAAAACAACCAGATGCTATTATTAATGAAATCAATCAGCTGTCTTGGATTGAGCAAAGGACATAGTGAATCAAAAGTTCAATAAGAGATGAATAACCTTTACCTCCTTTGCACTAATTTCATCCAAATAGTTGTGTTTAACAAAGATATGATTGACATTTATAACATGAATTGTATACTCAGATTTCAAGTTGTTGGTAAGTTTCCAATAGTAACTTTTTATTCAAATCACACATCACTGAACAATTGTTCTGCACTCCAAACTATCATATCACATTCTATCTCACCATACTTTTGTGTGATGCCTTATATGTTATGGTAGAAGTTGGTCATATTGATGTGCCTATATAAGTTCCTGCTTTTCTCACCAGCCTTGATATACTTCTCATCATTTTCAATACATATTGATCCAATTGCATTATGTCTACTGGAAAAAAAGAACCAAGCAGGCGTAGTACTCTTGCAATATTTAGGAGAAACTTGGGTCCTTAATATGCAGAGACTATATGCTAACTATTAGGTAACAATTAAGCTACTACTAGGTATGGTAGTAACTATATGGTCAATATGTAGTTACTTTGCAGTTACTGCATATTAAGAAAATCATGTTTCTACAAAGTACCAAGCTTTAAAGAAATGGCTTCAAAGACTCAGGATCAACATCGACCTTATCAATTACAGTTTTAATTTTTTAGGTTCTAATTATGATTCAAAATTAATTCACAATATTAAAAATTTCCATTTATGTAATGTAATTAATCTAGATTTATATTTGTATCTATTTTTACACGTAATAAATGCATCAGAAAATAAAAAAATGTGTATACTTATTCCGCATATGAATTTTTTATGATGCTTTTGAATATACTAATTCTGAAGATATTGTCCAGAGATTTGATTTTATGTGTCACTGGAATACTTTTCAAAGTGATATGTGAAACTGAAATGCACAGTACAATATTAGTAAAATTCTTGCCAAAGGAATAAGGGCTGTGTGATGTGTGAATCATATATACAGTATATTTACATCTCTGTTTTATATTTTTTTTTGCATTTATTTTTGCGTGTCATGTTTTGGATTGATAATGGGTAAACTGGATCTATCCATTAGTAAAATCAAAAACTGGATCAATATTTTTATAAAATTTTTTAAATTGGATTAAAACTGGTTCACCTGATATAGTAACAGTTATGTAAAAGGTAGATAGCAGGTTGATCTGAAAATAAATTTAAATTTTTAAGAAGCAATTCAAATAATTTGTTTAATAAATAAATAACATATACTGTAATTTTATACTTTTAAGTTTCTTAAAAATTAAAAAAAAAATGGGCAGTTTTGCTAATATCTATCTAGATTCTAATTGTAATTTCAAATTTCAAAAATCTATCTTTATGAGTTTAATCATTATTCTTTAATTAATCAACAGGGTGAATCGTATTAAAATTGGATGAGTTTCTCTTCAAAAACATAATTTTTTGAATAGTTTCAGTTTTATTCTCATTCTTTTATTGGTTAATAAGTTCTCCACATTAGAAAATAGATGTTCACTGTAGGGTTATGATCCATCAATCCATCAATCCATCAATCTGCTGATTCATCCAATTTGAATTTCATCCGGATCATCCAGATGAGTTTTGGATGGATAACAGATGATCTGACAGATGATCTGGATGATCTGTTAAATAAATAATTTTTTTTTAATTATTATTAGGGATTTTTTTTATACTGGATACACTGGATATTTCAGGAATAAAAATTAGGATGACGCTTAAAATAAAAAAATAAATCCCCCTTCTTATTGAAATCCTCCAAGGCAGTTCCAGAAGNTCCAAGCCNAAATCTACAANAAAAGAGAAGAACGTTAATAAACNTTCTTAAAATAAAAATGAATAAATCCCCTCCCTTATTGAAATTACCTCCAAGACTGTTCCAGAAAGTCCAAGCTGAAATCTACAAGAGAAGAAAAAGAACATTAATAAACGTTCTTAAAATAAAAAATAAATAAATCCCCCTTTATTAAAATTACCTTCCAGAAGATCCAAGCTGAAATCTACAAGAAAAGAAAAAAGAAGAACATTAATAAATGTTCTTAAAATAAAAAATAAATAAATCCCCCTTTATTAAAATTACCTCTAAGGCTGTTCCAGAAAGTCCAAGCTGAAATCTACAAGAAAAGAAAAGAATGTTAATAAACGTTCTTAAAATAAAAAATAAATAAATCCTCCCTTATTGAAATTACCTCAAAGGATGTTCCAGAAGTCCAAGCCAAAATCTACAAGAAAAGAAAAGAGAAGAACGTTAATAAACGTTCTTAAAATAAAAATAAATAAATCCCCCTATTGAAATTATCTCCAAGGTTGTTCCAGAAGGTCCAAGCTGAAACTACAAGAAAAGAGAAGAATGTTAATAAACGTTCTTAAAATAAAAATAAATAAAGTCCCTCCCTTATTGAAATTACCTCCAAGACTGTTCCAGAAGGTCCAAGCTGAAATCTACAAGAAAAGAAAAGAGAAGAACATTAATAAAACGTTCTTAAAAATTTAAAATTTTAATGAGACTAAAGTGAAAAAAGAAATTATTTTTTTTAAAAAAAAAGTTATGATCCGGATCATCCGAATCATCCGGATTAAACATCACAATCTGATAAATCTGGATGCATCTGGCGGATATCCAGATCATTTTGAATCAGATTGGCGGATCCATTTTGGATATTCGGATCATTTCAAATCAGATTGGCAGATCACGGATTCATCCGGATCATAACACTAGTTCACTAACAGTCAAAGTTGCCAAAACTGCCAGGTATTTTCAAGCAAAGCCACTTAGGATAGGAAAATTTTCCTTTTTTTCGCTCCACCACATGAGAGGATTCAAATCTAGAGAATTTCTGGTAGCTGAAGATATTCTTCAACTTTATTAATAACAACTACATTAGATTTGGAGAGACATGCCATTAAAGTCTTCCTTTTTGTTAAAAATTTTGATTGAGTTGTTAATCAAGTAATGGTTTGGTTATTTTGATAATTTGCCTTTTCATTGTTGAATAATTCTTGTAAATGGATTAGAAAAACTCTTTTTCCTATTTTTTATTTTATTGGTAAAAAATAAAATTTTTTCTAGCACTTAATAATTTGTTAACTATAGGAGTAACAGTATCTACCTATTTAGACAAACTTTTTAATGAGTATATTCATAATCTCAGGTGCAAAGATATAGGTAACAAAAAGTTTAATGAAGTTACTGCCTTTATACAATAATAATACCGCCTTTGGTATGATATGAAGAATAAAGATGGTAGTTTAAATAATATCAGATGTTTTGTCAAAGGATTTTTTGACTCACACAATTTTTGGCCACAATACTATTTCTTATCAGGAAATAGTAAGTAAATTTATGAAGATATTTTGGATGCTAACTTATGAAGTTTAGATGAGGCTTTAGAGGAAATAACTAGGTATAAAATTACCATTGACAAACTCAAAGCCAAAATTGCTACGGTAGGTGAGATGCATCCTCAGATAATTGGATTACAGCCAACAATACCATCGTCAAAGAAAAGGTACAAAATTTAGAACAGCCAATTTTGGCAACTTCCAGTGGATCAACATCAACAGATAATACCAATGGCACTTCATTGATTGTAATACAGGAAGATCAACTTAAATTAACATCACAATTCAGAATGATGATTACATGGAAATAGAGAAAGACATTTCCAAATCAATCATTTCACCATCTGAAAATTCTTTACAGAAAAATTCAAAATCCAATAAGAAAGCAGAGTCATCTGCACCCCTCCAAAATCCCTAAAAATGTTAAGAAGGAGTGACAATTTCATATTATCACAGGATTCATGATATTGCCTAAACTTAAACCAAATATGCATGATGTAATATTATACACATTCTGGATAAATAGGATGCTGAGAAAATAACAGAGAAAATCAATAAACATTTAGGTTCTCTTGTGAAAGCCACCTTATCGAAGCAATGCAAATATACCTGTGTACAGGTTACAATAGTACTAAGAACTACAGTACTCAATGTATTTGAAGGTCAATGGCAAATATTATTAGGTAACATTCAGTTTCTTTGGAACAACATAAACAAAGAATGGTCTTCCAAGCTGTATTAACTGACTTTGGCAAAGGTTTTGAAAAACACCATATTTTCCAGGATATGGAATTTATGATGCGTTATCATCTTGCTGCAATTAAACTGGTGAAAGATCCCAAAGGAAAACAGAAAATTATAGGGTTCTTCCGAACCTCAGATGATTTTAATCATGCCTGCCAAGCTGAATTTAAGGTTCATGAACTCATCATCAAATGGAAGATAGATCACCTAGGGAAGAAAAAGTCTGATCCAAAGTACTTATCAGCAAAAGTTTCCTTTTTGAAGAAAAATCAAGACAATAAGTCATCCTCCAAACCCTTCACGAATTCTGACAAGAAAAATGATAAATGCAATCAAACTAATCTGCAAGCAATGAGTATTTCTCGGAAAATGCTGATCTTAACCCAGAATATTCAAACCTTAACTGAAATATTTAGGACAGGTAATAACTCTACTTTATTGAATAGCAGCACCTTTCATAAAGTTATGAAGGGGAAATACAAACAGTTAGCTCAAGATATTAGACATTAAGAATTATCATAAAGATCCTGATCTGTTTTAATACTGTCTGCCTTGAGTTAAACCCAGAGCTTGCTTCCTTGTCCAGTATAGATAAACATGTAAAAAACGGTCAATAGGGTGGATAGAATATTACAGTTTCAATCATATATTACTACTGATCTGATGCGTCAGAATGGTATCAAGTATCCAGCAGGAGGGGGTCTTAGTGTAGCTCTATTTACTTTTCTTTTTTATCTTTTTGGTTTGTTTTAGTTATATTTTCTTATTTGTATAGGACTTCAGTCTCTGGATATACAAGTGGAATTTCATTTTTTGTATTTGGTTTTGCTAAATATGATTAATAAAATGCACAAGTTGCTCTTACGCAGAGTAAAAAAAAAAATACCAAAATATATTCTTTTGTTAATTAATTTATATTATATTAGAAAGTAAATTTTATTTATTTTAATAATTTTTATTAAATACAGCAATAAATGTTTTTTGCAATTATTATTTGTTTAATTGATTATTCTAAAAATTAAAATAAAACTTTTCAGTCTCTCTAATCTATTTTATCTTAACTAATCTAAATTAATTTTATTATTGTTTTGTCCGATTCTATTAGAAATTTTCAACAATGTTTAATATTTTCTATTTGTATCATTTTGTTATACTTTTTTTATTTTCTAATTTTCTTAATATTCCTTCATTAACCTTTTCTATTTTATTTCATGTTTCATGTTTGTTTTTTATTGTTGTTCTATTCNAATTTACATCATTATTTCTTTCTATTCATAACTTATCACATCATTGTTCCAAATTAGTTTTCATATGTTTNAATTGACATTATAGAACTTGTTAACTTTAAATTATCCTCCCGTTTTATTTCTTGGCTATACTGTTCCTTTTTTCAAGTTCTTTTTTGTAATTCAATTATTACATTTATCATTTCTCAATAATTCTCACTTTTTTTCCACACTTCATAAGTTATCCCAATTGTCCTGATACTTTCTTATTCTCTATTCTTCATTTATACAATTTTCCTCAAATTGTTCTTTCTATTTTTCTCTATTTTTAGCTTTCAATAATTCATTTTCATTAAAGTTTTCATTCTCAATTTATCTTCATCAATTCTTTATTCATCCAATTATTTAATTCTTTCTTGTTGCCACACAGAAATTCTTTTGTCTTTACTGTTTAAAAGGTCTAATATGACTACTGTGACTTCTATTTTTTCTGCTTTATTTATATATTTTGTTTCCCATTTCTTTTAAAAAACTGTTTCTTTCTTTGATTTTTCCATCAATACATTCTGACAATTTTGTTTTGCCAATTCCATAATATCCCATCATTCATCTTTAATTATTTTCTTTTTAAGAAAAGTGGATTTCAGGTTTTAGTGTTTTACGGCTATTCTTTGGTATTTCAAATANGACTTTAGGCTTTTTGGTATACTTGGAGTTACTGNATTTTTGAAATAAGTAAAGAGAGTAAAGAGGGAAGTTCTAATCTAAACCAACCAGCCAGTTAGGAGATACTCGACTATCTGACTNGTTTTCCTTGCCTGATACGAGGAAGACCTCTATATACAGTATAAGGAAGATAAAAGGGAGTTTAAGGGATAGTTTTTAAAAGGATTAAAGTGAAAATAATAATATAAATCAGAGATGCATATTAAAAAGTATGAAAAATAATAAGGAATATTAAAAAAAAAAGGTGGTATTTATATAATTAAAAATATTAATAATATATAAAAAAATTAAGATGATGACTCATTCTATCAAATTTCTTAATTTATTTTAAAAAAAATATTTTATGTATTAATCAATGATTTATTACATAATTTTTTTATTTGTCCATGTGTAAATTTCTATAATTTGGTGGTGATTTTCTCCTAGTATCCAAATGAGTCAAATTCATAACAAAGAACTAAATTTTATCAATAACATTACAAATATTTTTTTTAATTGGCAATACTTTGTATTACAACAGATATACCGTAATTAAACTAAGATTAGTGACCTAATATTCAGATCAAAATGAGCACAGAGCAGTAAGACACTTTTCAAATGATCAGAAAGCAAATTTTTTTTAAAAACGATAGAAGAATAAATAAAATATATAGATTAAAAACATGAAATAAACAATTTAAAAAATAATAAATAATGTAGTTTAAATAGTTAAATAAGTGGGTTAAAAATCGAAAAAAAAGTTATCATAATCATCATCATATATTTTAATTATGATTGATTATATTTTATACTCAATTTGGATACATTGCTATTCATAAGTTTATTTAATAAATACCCACGACATTCCCAATTTGGATATATTATAATCATGACTCAATTAAATAAATATATACATATCGGTTTAATTTGATATTTTTATTTTAATTTCACAAATCCCTAAAAAAATCAAAAACAAAAGAACGATTAGTTTCTTTGATGGGTAAAGCACATTATAGCCAAAATGTCAGGTTGAAAATTGTAAAACTAAAAGGGCTTTAAGGAGGATCACTAGAGAAAGGATCTTAGAAATTAAAATTCAAAATTTAAAAATATTTCAAAAAAACATGCCAAAAAAACCTTAAGGAGGACAGACTATCTGTGAAGGTGTGTACCATCTTATACTCCTTATTAATTGAATACTGGTGATTGCTTCAAGGTGGTACCTTTCGGGGCTAGCTGGTCTAGAACGTTATGGCGAGACTACCTAAGCTTATTAATCGAATACATCAGGTCTATCGATTGGAAATAAGGTGCTCTACATCTCATGCCATAACATCCATGTTACTATGGTGGTTCTTACATCATCCATAGATACGTCCAAGTTAAATACTGACATTATACATATTTTTTTTATGTATTTTAGGTGTCAAAATATTCTGATCAATATAGAAGAGAATACCACAGAATGAAGATGAGAACATATTATGGAAGAGCTTAAATGTTTCTGTTATGTATGATTGAATTATCAGTAGCATATTATATATATTATATAAGATTATTATCAAACCATTTCTGAAATAAAAAAACCATACTTTTTATTATTTTAACTTTATATATACTGTATTTGAATGTGGTTTATAAAAAAAAATTCAATTATCATCTATATAGTATTTTAATATTCGTAATTATTACGTTTATAAATAACACTTCTGTTGATTTACTTTACTCAAAATGCATATTCTAATTATAATTATATTAAAGGATTTTGTCATTTTACATTAGACGTATACGGTTATACCTATAAAGTCCAGTACAGTCATCTTCATTAATAACATTAATATCATTTGCAATCATATAATTTTTAGTTCAACATTTAATTTTTCATTTAATTAATGAAATTAAACGTTAATTCGCTGAAAAAATTTACTATTTACAAAATTAAGATCTAATTTTTATATTAATGTATTTTTTTTATAAATTCCCACTCCCATGTTTTATTTAATATCGTCCTCATCAAAAAATATAGCATCTTTAGTTTTAATGTAATTTTTGGGAGATATAGATGAATCAATGTCATAAAATGTTCTGATTTCACAATAATATTTGATGATTATCTAGAAATTATAATTAATAATTATTGTAAAAATAATTTTCATTTATAATAA
>QKYT01000021.1:345381-357996 GCA_003550305.1 Glomus cerebriforme
TAATCCGAAAAATGGTCAAATGACCAGGTCATTTCCGAACACTGAATTATAATGGTTTATTATTACCCGATTAAGCAGTAAATAGTCAACTGCAGTAGATCAATTTATATTTTCATTATAGACGAACAATAAAATTATGATTATTTCTATATTAATCACTATTAAAAAAGAAACTGGTTATAGATTAGTGAGTAAATATTTGTTATAAAAATGTGTGCAAAAAATTCAAAAACTCAAAAAACTATAAAAAACACTTTGTTTCAATTTGTTCCTTATGGATGAACAGATACATCCAAATCAATTGTTTCCATATGATAAACAAATGGGAGCAGTTGATAATAACATGCTCCTTACAAATAATAAAAAACAACAGATCAAAAATATAATTGACACAGCTTGCGCAATTTGTAATAAAAACATGTTTAATAATGAAGAATTTTTTAAATTTTTAGCAATAGTATGTGTAAATCAAATTAATAAAGAAAATTATAAGACTTGTTGGGATTCAGTTATTTAGAAAAACTATAAAGAGTATTACGAACTTGACTTTAATATTTGCATATAATGATCGCTATATTAAACAATATATTTCAACAAAATGGACACATATTAATGAAAAAATATGGGGCCGCTTTAACAATTTATCAACTGCATTGTTGAAATATAAAGATAAAAGAGATATATAATACCTCTCTTTTTATGGTATAGACTCCTTTGATCTTTTTACTTATATAACTATTGATCAAGGTGTGCAAAATAAAATAATTGCAAATTTTAAAGTAGTAGTTCCAAAACAACAGCTAAAAAATAAAAAAAAACAAATAACTTAAATTCAACCACCAACATCACAACTCCAGCCAATATTACATGAAATCAACATACAAGCACTACTGGAATACAAATCAAAGTATAAACACTATTGTAAATACCAATCAACCTACAAATGCTACTGAATATATTACACCACCAATACTATAGGTACAAAATAAATTATTAATGTATTAAGTTATTACAGTTGGCTCGCCTTATAATGAATTTGGCATCTGAGCTGATCTGACCTTCATTATGGAAAAATTCAGTAACACTACAGCGAATTATTTGGTATAATATAGCGAAATTTGATATAATATATTACGAATATTGTTTACATTATACTAAATTCACTATATATATTTTTTATGTAAAATTTAAGATTTACAAAGTAATTTATTTAATTATTTATTATTTATTAAGTATTATAACATTTGTACAATTATTATATTATTTGTATATTAAAGTATAGAAATTAACAAAATCATTAAACTATATTAATAAAATCATCAAGATTTATTTGTCTTACAGAAAAAAATTGTTGTTTTAAAGCTTCTTTCTTTAGCTTTTTAATAAATTTCAATTCTTTTTTTTTTTGTACCAAATTTATTCTCTTGTTATTCTAAATATAAAATTACTTTATCATACAACCCTATAGCTTTATTATGAAGAATGATGGAAAAGATTAAGAATCTTCTAATTCTTCTGCTTTCTTTTTTTGATTATTAAGAAGAATAGTTTTTAAAATTTCTTCATTAGATATCATTTCTGCTATAAGTCCAGAATTGTCATATTGAACAAATTTATCAGCAGTAGATGGATTTTCAAGATTAAGTTTATCAATTAAATCTTGAATTTCTTCCAGTTCTTTCATATGCACAAAATGAATTTGTGTTTCAGCATTGAAATCAATATCAATTTCATCTTCATCTTTAGGTAAAATGTCTGCCTTTATCCAACAATTTTCAATTGTAGATTGCATAATATTATCCTACACACATACAACATATTTGATGCAATTTTTAATATTAATTTCAGTAGGTTCAATGCCATATTCATTATAATTATCAAATGTTTTAACTTGATTATTTAATAACAACTTTCAGTATTGTGCCTAAAAATAAAAAAAAATAAACTTAAATTTTAAAATATTTAAAATATAATCAATAGAAATAGCAATATACCTTAAAATTGTTGATAATTTCTTGGTCACATGGCTGAAGATGTGCAGTAGTATTTGGAGAAAGGAATTCAATTCTAATATTTGTAAAATTTGTAGTTTCATATAAAGAATGAGTTGGTGCATTATCAATAAGAAGAATAATATTTTAGTCTTGTGCTCTCATTCTAGCATCCAGTTTTTTGATATACTCATCTCAGATTAATACTTGCATCCAACTCTTTGAGTTCCAATTAAGGTTATCTGCCAAAACTAGAGGGTTTAGGCAAGTTAACAAAATGCTGAAAAGTGAAACTTTGCTAAAACTATATTAAAATCTTATTAAAAAATTGGCGAAACTCTGCCAAAAGGTAAAACCTGCCAAAACTTATTATAAATGCCAAAACTGCTAAAACTTTATCAAAACTATAATAAAGCTATAGTAAAATCTTGCCAAAACTAATTATAGGATTTTGAGAAGGTTTATGCAAGCAACTATAGTTCCAATAATAATTTACTGGAAGAGTATTTTTGTTAATATTTTTAAGTGCTTGGGGATTTTCATATTTATGTATGAATAATGGGTGCATTTTTTCACTCCCAGTTGCATTACATGTAAGCAAAATTATTACATGATCTTTTGATTGTTTTGTTCCAGCAACTGGACCATTTGATATAGTGTGATTTGGTCTCATTTTCCAAAACAGGCCTGTTTCATTACAATTGAAAATATCTTCTGGGTCATAATTTTTTAAAATTTGATGCAAGTTTTTATGCATTGCATCAAGATCTTGAAGTGGTGCATTTGCTGCTTCACCATACATATTGTATTGCTTAAGATTATACCATTTTTTAAAATTGTCAATCCACCCATCTGACCCTTTAAATTTATCTTCATTACATAGAAAAGCAAATTCTAAGGCTTTAATTGAAAGGATATCATCAGTAATTATAATATTAGCCTGAAGTGCATTTTCTACCCAAAGAGCTAAAGACTCTTCAATGTAACAAAAGGGAGCTTTCTTTTACGTTGTAAACCAGCTTGATATGAGTTAAGATCCACAGCAAGCCAATGGTTTTTTGCTTTTAAAATATCACTAATTATCTCTTCACTAACATCATATTTTTTGGCTACTAGGTCTTTGTTTTTTAATGAAGGTAAAGATTTTTTTTTAAACAAATTTCTTTCTTTTGCGTAGCAGTAAGAGACTTATGTTTTTTAGGAATAGGAGTTTTATTAAAAAGTTATTTTTTAGATAGGTTAACAGGTTTAGCTTTTGGCATGTCAAAAAAAGAAATATAAAATATGAAAATACAAAGTGCAAAATGCAAAACACAAACTTCTATCATTATTAATTTGTATAAAACTTTAAATATGCGATATTGCTATATTTGAGAAATGCATTTGTGTAAAATAAATGTTAAATTGTCTTTTATAGCAAAATTCATTTTGCAAAAAATTTTCGTTATATCAGAAAAAAATCTGGTATAAAAAAATTCAGTATGAAATGATTCATTTTATATATAGCAGTTTCACAATTTACTTTATTAGTAAAATTTGGTATAACAAGATTTTTTATATATGCTAAAATCCATACTATGGTAAAGATCCATTGTATTAAATAATTCGTTAAATCAAAATTTGTTATAAAGCGAGCTGCCTGTATCCTGGTTGGTAATTGTATGGTTCATCTAGTGATAGTGTTTTTACATCATGTAAAGATAATATTTTAGAAAGCATTTAATATTACATTGCAAAATATATAAATTAAGAATTTATTGAATTCATCTAATGCTAATATCTTCCTGAAAATTCTTGTAAGATCTTCTGGTTGTAATGGTAGTAGTAAAGATTTAATGAAAGTGTTTCAAAAGTTCATAAAAAAATAATAAATTATATCAAAAATTTTAGCTGGATCTCAAGGTTAGTGGTTTTCTTTTCTTTTCTTTTTGTTTTTATGTTTTTAAAAAATATATACAAAATTATAACCAGAAATAAAACAACCAGAACATTTATCTAAAATACAAAGGTAAAGTTAGTTTTATTAGTTTATTTCTTTCATTTTTTTTATTTCCTTTATCTACCTTTCTTTTATTTTTTTTTATTGATCATTACTAACCTTTTTTTTCTTCCTATTTCCTAGGTTCAACACGTCAAAATTGGAGCTCTAGAAATGTTCACGTCTAAACTACAAGATCAAGCAAGGTCAGTTTCTGCTTTATCTTTCTTTTGTTTTTTTTTTAATTTATTGATCATTACTAATCTTCTTTTTTTCTTTTCTGTTCTTTAGGTTCAGCATATTAAAAGGAAGCCCTGGGAATATTCACATCTGAAATATAAAATCAAGATTAGTTTCTTCATTTTGTTCCAATTTTTTTTTTAAGAAAAATAAAAAATTCTTTTGCATGTAATGTGATATTTCATTACAAAATGAACTTGTAATCATAGTAACCATTGTCTAAAAAAAAGAATAATGGGAATTGTTTTGATAAAAAAATATTGTCCATTTACCATTAGTACATAGTGCAATATAATTGGCCAATCGAGATTTAAATTTTTGATGGTATATCAGACTCAACAATAACAAGTGTTGAGATATGAACCCTATCTAAAAATTGTGTAGTAAATACGGCGACCATACATATTTTATGTGAAGCAATGTACAGTAAAAACAATGATAGTTTAAATTATATATAAAATTTCGATCAATTGCTATTAATAATGCTAATAAAGTATCAAATGCACAAAGAAGTCTTATAATTTTACGCGAGAAAGATAACTACCGAAGAATATAATTAATTGATTGATGATGAGAAAAATTCCCACGAAAAATTTTATCATCACAATTTCGTGATTGATTTACAATACTGTAAATGAAAAGAGGAAACTATTTTATTAACAGGATGTTTTATTATTATAAAAAAAAATTGAAAAAGGAGTCCTTGGAAATCTCTTGATTTCGTAAATCTTATATTCTCAGAGCCTCAGTAAATTGTAAAAATATTAAAGATTTAATAAATGATTTAAAATTCTTGAATACACGAATTCAGAAATAGCATTTTTTTTTTTATTTATTCTTTCTTTGGTCTTGCAATAACCTTAGCTTTTGTATAAACTCTTTGATTCGAATCATCATTACCAAATAAAGCAATGCAGGGAAATCCGCAGGCTTCCACTTCCAAATGTTTAACTTCTTGTTCGCTAAAAGCTCCTTGCATAAGGCGAGCATCTACATCACGACCAGCTTGGAAAAATTGATAAGTTGGCTCAAGAACTTGTGTTTTTAAGCGAATATAAAAAATATCAATAACTTTATAAGTTATTTGAATAGATTGATCGCGTAAATCATTCCGAGTTTCTTCATCTACAATTTTTCTATATTTATTCATTTCATTCAACAATTTATTTGCTGTTTTTTTGATTAAAAGATATTTACCAAGAGCATTTTGACGATTTTTGGTTGGTATGATGTCATTTTCACCTTCTCTATCACTTTTAAGAGTTGAATTAATGGTTCCAGGAGCATCCTCTAAAATAGTTATAATTGCATGTTGTTGAAGTACAGTCTCTAAAACAAAATTTGCTTTTATACTTGGATATTTTGTTTGGCATTTGTAAATTTTTAAAAGACTTGCTGCATTTTGCTTATTAATTTTACAACCAGTTCTTTGAACCATTAAAAAATCATTAAGCATCTCCTGCAATTCCTCAATATCGGAAATTAAAATTTTTTCGTTCTTTTTTACTAAGGTTTCGAATTGATTTTTTAGTTTTTCCCTTTCTTCTGAAATTGATTTTTCCACTAAAAAAATTTCATAATATAAGCACATCATTTTGATTTAGTTTCAATAAAATATCAGAGCTAATCATTTTATTGGTTGATTGCTTACCCGATTTCTCATATTCTTCCACAACTTCATCTAAAATTCTACAACTTTCCAAAAGAGCCCAGTTATCATCGTAATCAAGCTCTCTAAATAGTACTGCTACTAAATCAGTACGTTCTTTTAAAATCCTAGCAGCATCTAACGATTCTCTGATAATATACAAAATTAAAAATAAAAAGATATATTGACTAATTGTCAAAACAAAAGGACAATCGATCTTACTTTAAAGGGGTTTCCGCAAGCGATAATTCATACTTATGCGAAACACCACGTTCCTTCTCTCTATCTTGCTCCATAAGGAGGGATAATCCATACTGTATATCACAAATAACTGTACCTTTAGCGGAAAGTACAACATGTTCTGCTTTGGCATATGCCTTTGCATTTTCAATAAGTGCCTGACGATATGGCTATGTCGTTAAAAAAAAAAAAAGAAACTATGAAGATTAAAATGTGTAGTTCTCTTTGTGACTTTTGTAGAAAGAAACCTGATTACCTCGTCTTCTTCGGCCCATGCAACTTTTTTTATTTCTTTTCCTTTCTTTTTCCTATAACCTTTGCGTCTTGCTACATATTTTTAAAACAATCAGAAAACATCATGAGTAGAATTTAATCAATATAACCACAGAATGTTAATAATCTATTACCCTATTACCTTTTTGTTTTGGCATTCTTTTCTGTTAAAACGTTAAAAAAAAGATAAAAAAGATCAAATTTATCAAGCCACATGTGAGTATTTATATAAAATTTTCACATGCACACGAATTCTAATTTTGGGAAAAAGGTTTTATTTATTGATCATCATTATTGTATATAAATAGTTGGCAAAAATAACGCAGTTTTTTTTATATCATAGGTCCGATTAGAAGAATAATATGGCAAATCGAACAAAATTTAGACCTCTGGTTCCTGATTAAATTCATGCCGATTATTTATTTGAGAATTAAAAGTGATATGATATAAAGATTACTCTATTTCCATTAATAGTTAAATTTTAATAAATAATAAGTAGAAAATGATACACCTCATGCACAATGTGGAGCAACAATTCTTTAGATTTTATAAAACACAATTACATGTGAAAATATTTTTATTGATATTATTAATTTTTTTATGACAAAGATTGATGATTTTGAATATTTTATATAAAAATTTAAATGCAATTTAATTTATTTAACGCCTGATATAAATCAAAATTAAATCAAAATTTGAAAAATATGAATATATATATATTTCATTTTCTTAATTAATTAATTGTAAATTAACAAGATTATAATGACATCTCAATGAAATCAAAATCGTCATTTTATTCCATACCAACTCGCCGTCGAATTTCTCGTACGCTTCATCGATATCAACTACCTCCTTTACCAATTCCTCCCCCTTTAAGACGTCCTTTATCATTTATTACTTATGATGTATGTCAGAATCCACCTATTCCATGAAATCATTCCCATTTTGGAAGAAATGGAAGTATGTAATGAATTTTACCTGGTTCAAATTAATTATAAGTTTTCCATATCATACTAATAACAGTTAATTATTTTAAAGATTGGTGGTGGAGCCGCCTGTAACTTTTCTTGATTGCGTACTATAAAATATCTGACCAACATGTATATTAAATCTATTTATTCACTTTTGTCGAAGTTTTGGTTAAATATATTAATGTAAAAAGAGAAAAATGAAGGTTGCTTTGCTGGTATTATATTGGCCACTCTCATAGAGAGCTTTGTGTTAATATATATATCAAAAAAGCTTTCTAATAATATCTTCTAAGATTTTTTAAAATCATATTGATATTTACAGTATAAGACAATATAAACTAATATTTTTCATATGTTCGCATACTTTTAGGATGTGAAATTTATAAGAATTTTACTCGTTTATTGGAACGTTAAAAATCTCTTCTGCTAAATATTGGAAATACATTTAAGGATGTGCAAAAGAAAAGAATATTGAATTTCTATATCAGAAAATGGAGGTTGGAAAAGACACAAATGAAGATGCTGTTGATATTGAAGATCAAAATATCTGTGGTGATGGTGCTGAGAGTGATGATGATGGTTCAAACTATGATGATTGTGATGTTACAGAATCCGAAGGATCAGTTGAAGATTTGTCAATTATAGAATTCAACAGCATTGAAATAAAAGAAAGATTTATAACAAATCTTTTCCCATAAAAATCACCTTTACAGCCTTTCCTAACTTTTATTATCTTGATATGCTTATTTTTTTTATAATGAACACAACAAAACATGATGAAACATGAATACTTTTATATTGTTGTACAGTACAGTATGTTACGGGAATAATGAATCAACTGTGAAAATTTCATTTAAACTCACATAACTTTTGGCAGAACATTTAGCAGAAATAGTTGAAATATATCAGATGATGATTATGTTAAATAAAGTTGATGGTCGTTATGTACTTGAGAATGTAATTTCTAAAATAAAGTATGATTATGATGACCATTTTGTAATATTAGAATTAACTTGAACATAGTATATTTACATTAAAACTAAATCAACCGGTAAAAAATAAAAATATTCAATTGGATTAAAAAAAAAATTAATTTTAAGAGTTATATTTCGAAGTGAGAGTTTAGGATTACTCTAATTACATTATATAATGATATGTTAGGACATACTGTATATGAAATTTCTTAAAAAATATCGTTATATCAAGTTAAACCGATATTTACATTAGTGGGAAAATAATGTCGATATATCAAGGTATCGGTATATCGAAGATACGATTTACATGAAAACCAAACTAACCATATATAGAGTTTGTGAGTAGGATCACATGATTTTTTTTATTTGTAACACAGTTTAATTTTAAAAAGAATCACCTTATTTTAAAAATTCTTTTTTTTTTTTTTTAATCCATTTAAAAAAAAATGTCTCAACTTCCCACTGATTGTTTAAATGATATTTTTGAATATTTAGAAAATGACATGGCAACTTTGTTTTCATGTTTATTAGTAAATCGCCATTGGTGTAAGGCTTCAGTGAGAATTTTTTGGAGAGGTGTTGATAATTATGCAAATTTGAATTTCTATACATTAATTGCTTGTCTTCCAAATGAGTCAAAAGAAATTTTATACCAGAATGGAATTATTATTCCAGCTCCAACTTTAAAACCTCCAATGTTTAATTATGCATCATTTTGTAAAGTCCTTTCAGTTGAGCAAGTTCATTATAAGCTTAGAAGAATTCTTATGGATCAACACTCATTTCAAAATTTGAACATTAATATATATATATTAGAACAAGAGATATTTAAATTATTTATGAGACAAATTGGTTCTTTAAAGAATTTAACTTTTTATGGGTATTCGGGTACTATAATTTTTAACTTTTATCCTGGAGCCAAAGATTGCTTAAAATATTTGTCAGAATTAAGTTGTGATTCAAATATTCCATCTGAATTTTTCTATCAATTATCTCAAATATGTCATAATATATTATCACTATCTATAAGCATTAGGAAAAATATTTCAAAAGAGTTTACAGATTTAATTTCTGTTCAAGGAAATTTAAAGTATTTGAAAATAAGTTTTTATACAGATGGGACTCACGAAAGTTTAAAAAATATAATTTCTTCATTAATGAAACCTAATAATTTAATCAAATTTTACCTTTACACAGAAAGTCATAAATTTTCTTTGTCATTTATAACTGAATTCACAAATTTACAAGAACTCGAATTATCATTTAATTATAATAATGATTTTAACGATTTTGAAAAATTACAACTTGCACAATTACAAATTTTAAAATTTCAACGTGCAGCTCCAAAATATAAATTATTAATAAAATTTTTAGAATACAATGGAAAGAATTTAGATGAATTTTATTTGGGTTATAGTCATGATTATGATAATACTTCTTTAGATTTAGCTATAAATCAATTTTGTCCAAATCTTAAAAAGTATATCGTTAGATTATAAATATAAATTTTAAAATTAGTCCATAATAGTTGTCAATATTTAGATATTTAGAAAGTATTACAATTTGTTTATTGAGTGAAAAATAGGCCAGGCATTTTGTATAAATACATTAATGAAATAATATCAATAATAGTTAACACAATTTTTACTGATAGAATGGATAGAACGAATTGTATTTTAAAAGTTCACCAAATTATTACTTCTAAATATAATACCAATCATTTCACATTAGATATATAATTAGAAAACTGATGATTAAAATTAAACACGAATAAATAAGTTACTATTTTATTATTTTTTTTTTTTATCTATATTTTTTCTTTTCAAATATTAAAATTATTATAAAATGATATTTTTTTTTTAGAATTTTGTAAATATTATATTAAATTTTCATACAGCATTTTATTTTTACATATTATTCATCGTGATCTGGTAACATTTTGTAAATTATTATTACTATTTATCATATAGAATATTTCAAATTTCATACATATTTTGTGAATTATATAAACACTTCAAAGCAACTTTTTATCTGATCTTCTTTTCCATCGTTCATATATATATATATATATATATATATATATTGTAATGGATCATTCTTCCATATTGCTGAATACACTGTTGCAAACCCATCTTTATGGTTTTACCTATTTCTTTAATGATGTTAAACTGATCATATGATATCCATTCAAATATCATATCATTTGGATTATTAGTTTTTAATTACATTTCTTGAATTTCTTGAATAAAATTATCACTTTTTTGTTTCCACTTTAAATCTTGTAAACTATGTCAAATAAATGGTTTTAAAAGAAATTTTACTTTATATTTGTATATTCTTCAATGTATTTTTCACAATATTTCTCTCCATATTCTTTACAATATTCTTTATAATATAAGCTTTTGTATCTGGTTGCTGAGATGTTCCATATATTTTAAAAATATTATCACTCTTATATACTTTAACCTATTAAATATAAATAAATTATTATTGAAAATAATATTAAGAGATTAGAAAAGTTTATACCTTATCCAGAAATTCATCAGCTGCAACTTGTAAGCTATGAAAGTATTTTATAACAACTTCTTTAACTTGTATTCTTATCCACTTCGTTTTATTATCTTTCCATAATGCTGAATATGATGTATTGCCTATTTCCTTAAACTGATTTATGATATCCATTCAAATGCTAATTCATTTAGACAATTAATATTTAATTGCATTTCCTAAATAAAATTATCAATTATTTGATTCTCACTAGACCAATTTGTAATTAAATAATTTATTTGACGTGGTCTACACCATCATATCTTTTGTCTGTATATTGTTATCCACATTTTTCACATATGACATGAAGAATCATAATATAATTATTTGTATTAAGATTTTGAGATATTCCATATATTTTACGAATATTATCATCAGTATCAAATATTTTTTGACCTATTATTAATAAACATGAGGATTATAATTATAATAAATAAAAAGGATTTAAATTGATTCATGCCTCATTTAGAAGTCTATTAGCATTTAAACATTTTAAAATAACTGATTTATTTGATATTCGTCCAATCCCAAGATAATAAGCTTATCAAAATGAGTATATGTATCCATTCAAATATTATATCATTATATTTATTGATTTTTAATTGCATTTCTTGAATTAAATTATCAATTATTTGATTCTCACTAGTCCAATTTGTAAAATTTTCTTTTAAATAATTTACTTGACATAGTCTACACCATCTATACCTTTTATCTGTATATTGTTTGTCACATTTTTCATAATATCCGTTTTGAAGAACCATAATATAATCATTTGTATTAAGTTGTCACGAAATATTATCATCATTAATCAAATATTTTTTGGCCTATTATTAATAAATATGAGAACAATACTTATAATCAGTGATGTGCACTTGGAAAATTGGAATCACTATTGGAAGTACCTTTGGAAGTCTTGGAAGCATAATTTTCTAATAAAATCATTTGGATTGGAAGTTTCCAATCAAGTTTTTTACTATTGGAAGTATAAAATGCACATCACTGCTTATAATAATTAAAAAAAAAATAAATTAATTCATACTTCATTTAAAAGTTCATTAATGTCTAAACATTTTAAAATATTTGATTTATTTGATATTTGCACATATTTATTTTTTCCAATTTCAATATAAATGAATAACCCTTCCATGTCACTGAATATACTGTAGCATTATCTGTTTTTTTAATATTAACAAATTGAGTGTATGGGTCCATTCAAATATTATATAATTATATTTATTAATATTAAATTACATTTCTTAAATGAAATTATCAATTATTTCGTTTTCACTAGTCCAATTTGTAAAATTTTCCTTTAAATAATTATTTGTCATAGTCTACACCATCCAAGTCTTTTCACCACATTTTTCACATTCAACTTGAAGAACCATAATATATAATCATTTGCATTTTGATTTAGATATATTCCATATATTTCCCCATCTCTTTGTTTAACTAAAAAAAAGGAAATCTAATACAAAGGAATCACTCATACCTTGTTTAATTAAAAAAAAAAAAAGAAGTCTAATACAAGGGAATCACCCATCCCTTGTTTATCTAAGAAAATAAATTAAGAAAAAAAAAAGAAAAAAAAAGTCATGAAAGGAACTAAAAAAAATAAAGCCAAAAATATGTTTAAGAAGAGAAGAAACTTATCTATGTGAGAAGTTTGTGATGAGACCATTTTTTTTATAATACAAGCAGTATGGCCTCACTGCAAACTCCTCACACCCTATAATAATAATAATAAAAATGT
>QKYT01000021.1:366226-410436 GCA_003550305.1 Glomus cerebriforme
GTTATTATTTTAGAAGACATACAGAATAGTTATAATATTAATTTTTAGTTTATTATTTAGTAGGAGATATAATTTCACCAATTTTCACAATTTTTTTAAAAAAAAACTTTTGACTTTAAATATAATATTTCTTTTATTTTTTTTTATAATTTATGTTATTTTAATAAACTTATTATATTTACTAAAAATAAAAAATGAATAAATAATAAATAAAAACCAATATTAAATTGTTTAAAACATGAATATAATACAAATACCAAATGATTATATCAGTAAGAATATACAGTATTATATATTTCTAATATATTAAATGAATTTATATCATTCTTCAAAATTTTGCAAATATAAAAAGAATAGTAATTTTGAAGATAACCTTTTAATAAAATAACTTTTAAATTCCATATTTGGTTCATCAATTGATGAATTTTGGTTTTCTCAATTTAGGCTTTTTTGATCATGCACAATTTATCAATTAATTACGGATTTGAATACTAGGAAGAATCGTGAGTCATTAACGAACACGGAATTTTGCGTGATGTGATATTCGTATTTATCAAATTTTTTATATGAATAGAAAAAAATAATATATATTTAAAATAAACTTTGGTTTTTTAGAATTATCATAAATAAAAAAATTTTTTCCACGCTAATAAGATTCATTCAGAAATTATTATTATTATTTATTTATTTATTTATTTGTAATTCTGAAGTTTTTATCCCTTATGATATTCTCAGTCGCTACAGTATATCTGTATATCTGCTGAATCTGTTAATAATATAATATATTGTAACAAACTGTATCATTTTGAAGTAATTAGTAAAAATAAGAAGTAATAATTATAATCTACAATAATTGAGTTTTTAACTGAAAAATTTTTAATTGTTAGGATTTTGACAGTCAAGACAGTCAAATTATTATTGAATTACTCTTCGCGCTGCAATTATTCATTTTTTTTTTAATAAATTAATTTTAAAGTTTATAATTTTCATTCAAATAATATGGTTTACTCTAAAATTCATAATATATTATAGAATAAAATATCCTATTATAAATTTCGTACTAAAAAAAAAGATAAGATTATGAACCAATCTCATTTTACTAAAGTATAGCAAAAATTTTTAATTTATGAAAAATTGGCACTAGTTAATTATAAGAACCCAAAGTATTTACAAGTAAATACTGTAATCCAAAATTAATATAATAGTTAAACCAATTTTGCTAGCCTCATCTTACAAGTGTATGAATAATATGATCTGTCGACTGCGTTAAATTAATATGATTTACATGAAAACCAAACTAACCATAAATAGAATTTCTAATAATATGTGGCTAAGACCACATGATTTTTTTTATTTGTAACACAGTTGCCTTATTTTAAAACATTTTCGTTCTATTTTTTTTTTCTTTTTTTAATCCATTTAAAAAAATGTCTCAACTTCCTGTTGATTGTTTAAATGATACTTTTGAATATTTAGAAAATGACATGGCAACTTTATATTCATGTTTATTAGTAAATCGCCTTTGGTGTAATGCTTCAATGAGAATTTTTTGGAGAAATGGTTATAAATATAGAAGTTCGAATTTCCTTACCTTAATTGCTTGTCTTCCAAATGAGTCAAAGGAAATTTTATATAAATATGATATTATTATTCCAACCCCAACTTCAAAACCTCCAATGTTTAATTATGCATCATTTTGTAAAGTTCTTTCAGTTGATCAAGTTCATTACCAGCTTGGAGAGATTCTTAGAAATCAACAATCTATTCCGTTTGAAAATTTGAGTATGGATACACATATATTAGAACAAGAAATATTTAAATTGTTTATGAATCAAATTGGTTCTTTAAAGAAATTAACTTTTTATGGGTATTCGGGTACTATAATTTTTAACTTTTATCCTGGAGCAAAAGATTGCTTAAAAGATTTATCAGAATTAAGTTGTGATTCAAATATTCCATCTGAATTTTTCTATCAATTATCTCAAATATGTCATAATATATTATCATTATCTATAAACTTTAAACAAGATATTTCAAAAAATATTACAGACTTAATTTCTGCTCAAGAAAATTTAAAATCTTTGGACATAAGTTTTTTTACACACGGAACTTATGGAAGTTTAAATAATATAATTTCTTTACTGACAAAACCTAATAATTTAATCAAATTTTATCTTTACGCAAAAAGTCATAATTTCTCTTTATCATTTATAACTAGATTCACAATTCTAAAAGAACTTGAATTATCATTTAATTATAGTAATGATTTTAACGATTTTGAAAAATTACAATTACCACAATTACAAATTTTAAGATTTCCAATTGCATCTCCAAAATATGAATTATTAATAAAATTCCTAGAATATAATGGAAAAAATTTAAATGAATTTTATGTGGGTGATAATGATTATGATATAAATTTATTAAATTTAGTTATAGATGAATTTTGTCCAAATCTTAAAAAATTTATCTATCGGGATTATACAGCAAATTAGAATAGTTATCAATATTTAGAAAGTGTTATAATTTGGTGTGGAGTGAATTTTTGAGTGAGAAAGATGCATTTGGGATTGTTTCAAGATGATTATTTTTCCTTTTTTTTTTTTTTTTTGTACAATTGAAAGAAAAGTTTTGGCATTTTTTTATAAATTGCAATAAAATCAATAAACTTTTTATTTATTTTAAATGTTTATAACAATCAAAACCTATTACTCAAAATTTTTTAACATATTGAAGGAACACGTGTTTAGTTTTAAATCATGTATAGAAAATTATTAAAATATTATAAAGAATTACAAAATATTTTCTAAAATCGTGACTATTTCGTCAATTAGTACAACTAGTTCAACGAAATGTTATGATATTAAATAAAACTATTTAAAAATTAAAAAATAATATACCTACTTATTTATTAATCAATACATCATTTTTTAATATATTTTTTACTCGATATTTTATCTTTGGTTAAGTCATGAGTTCAATTCCTGCACTAGGTCTTTTATTTATTTATTTGATTAAATAAGTATGTGATGTATCCAATCAGTATTACAACACATATATCATCAGCTGATTTATTTACTAATATTGAAAACTTTTCTTTATTTTATTATTTTAATAATAAACACCCATTTTGCATCAGAAATTCACACTATGCTTACAAGGTTGTTTATATCTCATTATGTATTTAAAAAACATCTATGGAAAAAAACACTTGTGGTAAGTTAGTTTATGCTTTGTTTATTCCAAATCATTGTTTAATATAAACATTTATGTTATGTATCATTCTTTAGTGGACATGCAATTATTCAAGTTTACCTGCTAATAATAAAGATATTTCCGAATTTGATATTGATTTAACTGAACTGAAAGATTTCCCAGAAACTAAGAAAATTGTTATTCAAAAAATATTTGATTTCAAAAATAATCTGTGGATTAAGACTTTTGAGCAATGTAAGGATTCTTCAAACATGATGTGGAAAAAGGAGGATACTGAAACATTAGAAAGAGAAAAAGCTAAAAAACTAGCCTCTCAAGAAAAAAATGAATTTGAAAAAATGAACTTGTTAAAAGAGCAAGAGAACCTAATCCAATTATCAAAGTTCCAGAAGGAAGTTGAACAACATGCACAATCACTATTACAAATCAGGCAAAGAAATCCATTCGAATTTATTTATGTACAGGTAATGATTTTTGTATATTTTTTTTTCCTGTTCTTGTTTACACCAAGTTTTTTAAATATTAAAAGAATTTCTGTATTTCCTTTTTATAATAGATTTTAGAAAAGAATAAAAATGTTATTTATACAAAACCTGTAAATAAGGTCTTAGAATACTTTTCTCAAAATAAGAAATTTACAAATTTATTACAGAAAGCGTGTAGAGATAATAATCTTCATTATTGTGATGTTCAAAAGTGTGTAGGTGATCTTCATTATATTGCATCAAAATTCTTTCATGCCCATTGTCAAGAAATTATAATTAGTGAACAAAGTTGGTCACCAAATGAAATTTTGTTATTAGGTGTCATTTTTTATCATTTTAAAATTCCATTCTTATATTATGATAGTGAATATAAATTAGCCAATTATCCTTATAAATTTTAAATAAATTTTTTAAATTTTTTAATATTATAAAGGTATATTCGTATTTTATCAACCTGTAATTGCCTATAATTCATCTATATCAAGTAATAAATACTGTAATTTAAAGGCGTCAATTTTATCACGTTCTTTAATTTTCATATAATAATTTTATTAATAAAACATTAAACTTTTAAAAGTCAATAAAAATTCTTTTCTATATTATTTAAAACGAGTTGAATAAATAAATAAAATTCCATAAGAAAAAACCTGCATATTAAATTCATTACTTTTACTTCAATTTATTTATGAATATTTTTTCATCATAAATAATTACGCATGCAGTAACATATTAATCAAGATTATGAAACTTATCTAAAAAAACATGATGAACTTGTAATAGAATAAAGGTATTATTTTAATGAATGAATTTAAATAATAATGCGTTCATCAACTTACCATTATACAAATAATTATGTATACGTGATCCTATTATAATCCCTTCACACCCTCCACAATCATATGATAAGTAAAATTTTTAAAATCCTCCCTCCCCCTAATGTTAAACAAGCCTTTAAATTTGAGAGGCCTAATGGACAACACACATGCGAAGAATGTAGCTCAATTTGTAAACCTGACTAATAAAACTTTCACATAACATAATTCATCATTAATAATCTGGTCAAGGATGTAACTTTTCGACATACTACTGCTAAACATCTCAATTGCATGATATTATTTATTTCTGATACCAGATATACAATATATGCCTCAGATGTCAATCTGCGTTAGGTGACACCTGACGCGCATCATTTGTATCGCACAATAAAGTCCTCTATAAGTAAACATTTTTTTATTAATAAAATTTCCTTTTATATTGTAAGTAAACTTGTATACCACACTAAATTACGTATATTCTCTGAAAATTTTATGCATATTTGATAAATATGAGATTATATATTGCAAGTTTTACTTGATAAAAACTTGTGATTTATAAATATTTTTAAATAAGATTATTTCCATGAGTTTGAATCTAATTAAATTGATATTTTAGGATTTCATGTTCATTAATGTGATAATTACAATTATCTCACGTTTACTAGTTAGTATCAAATGCAAGATCATTTCAATGTTTTATTACTACGATATATTTATTATTTATATTACGAATAATTGACCAACTTTTAATCTTGCAGCACCCTTGGGATAATTTGGCAGCTTTGCCATTAGGAAGTTGAGACAAAGTCTGATCAAATTCGTCTTCAGAAACCAGTGAATTGAGGTATTCGTAAATATCGGGATTAACTGATTCAATGGGAATAGCGTAAACGCTATTTACGAGGAAAATAGGTGATCATATCAGATATTGGTTGAATATCTATAATGAAACAAGCTAAAAACTAAAATAAACCTTTTAATATAATGGCATTAGTCTCCAGGAGAGAAACCAATTTTTTCATGAATTCCCATGAAATAACTATTACGGTACTTATATCTAAAAACTTCTTAAAAATTATTAATATCTAAAATTCCTTTAATACAAATTGAATAATTTTTACCTACCTAAAAGGCTATTTTAATCGCTTTAAACTCGTAAGAATGAGCATAAAATTTATCTCTAATTAGCTCATTAGAAAATTTATTTTATTGCAAACTGTAAGGTAAATTAATAATAATATCAGCAAAACTCGATATTTTATATACAACACTTTAAACTTATACAAGTTAAAACTTATTCTAAACTTATAAAAATATTTCCATCAAAATAATTAAAAAAAATTATAAGAATGAGACAGATAATGAGTACTATCTTGAAACACCTCTTATTTCTAAATAACAACTAATAAACAATTTGCATTTTTAAAAAATTGATCAATTATAGATCATAATTCTAACTCTGAATTCTAGCTATTCTGTAATATTTAATTACATTCGATTTTATTACAAATTCTATGAATTTTATAATTAAATATATTAGGTATAACAAAATATCTATAAATCTAATACATAATAGCATATTTAATTTTCAATTATACAGTACAATCCGAGCAAATCATTAGAGTAATTTTGATCTAAAATTACAGTAAGCAAGCGACTTGTGTAATATGCTTGTGGATGAAATTGTATAATAGAAGTATTAAATTGTTCTTGTTTCAAAGCCTTATTGGCTTCTACAAATTCATACATATCACTTCTGAATTGGTTATCAATATCACTACTAACATTATAAATAACCTTAGCATTTTCGTCATTTTCATCATTTAATTTATAATATTCATTAACACATTTAAGCCATTGAGTTATAATATTTTCAAGATCTATAATAGTGGCCTTTTAAAAGAATCTGAATCTGAATCCCAACATTTTTTCATTAATTCTATATACCATTTTGGGTATTTTTTATAATTTCAGGACGTTCCCCTTTACAAATACCTAAACTAAGTTGATGAAAAGCTATAGATATCACTTAATATTTGAAATCATTAATTTTAATAATATTAATCTTCAACTTGTTAAGGTTAAGCTCATGATAAAAACAAATTCAACAATCAAATCGACCTTTTTATAATTCAGACGATTTTCAAATATAGTTCCAAAAAAATTTGACTACCTTTAATATTATTCCTTTATGGGACAATTTAATCATTGATACACATTTATGGAAGTTTATTACAAATCTTTCTCAATTTATTAGTTTCTCTACTTTTATATCATTTACATAAATTTTCAAAATATCACGAACTTCGTTCTGATATTAATTGGAACGCTTATTTCAATTCTGATGATGATTCTTCATTAAATACATCATTTAAAAATACCTATGGAAAACATACAAATTAAAAATTCTTTTCGAAGAAATATCAACAATACAAATCATTCGAAAACGAAGACAAGACTTATACGATAGTTGGAAATGTCCAGTTTGCAATATAGAAGACGAAGATTTTTTACATATTTGGAATTGTTCGTTCAACTCTAGAAAAATTCATCTTACGTCTGTTCAAAGGTCATTGGAAAAAAATGAATATAACACTAGAAAAAAATCGTAAAACTATTCCAAGAACTTTGATATAAATCTCACCAGCGGTGATTGTCACTACCTGTGATTGTCCCGCATAATTCTGGCCGAACATTATAATTTCGGCCAGAGTTAAGATTCTTGTAAAAAATATCTGATATCGCACCGAAATTTGAAAAAAAAAAAATGTAAAATCAAATTTTCATATTTTCCTCAAAAACTATCTAAACAACAGCTTACGAAAACATATAATAAGTTCGCTAACCGGTGGTGAGATTACTTTTTTCATGAACATATGATTGAAATAGAAATAAATACTGTACATTAGTACATAGATTATTTTACAAATGAAACAAATGAAATAATAATTATACAGAAATTTTTATTTTGAGATAAAATTTTTTTTTTTTGTAACGGTTGTAATATGTACATTTCTTAATGGCCAAAATCACGTGGAGGTGAAATTTAGATTCCGCTGGCAAAACTGAAAATGTTTATAAATTCGTATTATTTATTAACTGATTAGTTTTACAAATAAATTGCATGCTTTTTCTATAAATTTTTTTAACTTATCTCAACAAAAAGGTGATTATCGCAATTTAAATCAAATCTTCAAAGGACAAAAGTTTAGTTATTTTATTTTACTAATACTATAAAAGTTTTTATTTTTATTTTTATTTTTAACGTAGTACAGCAAAGTTACAGGAAAGTTATATCGGTATTAAAAGTTTTTACAATAAAAAATACTAAGGTTACATAATAGATTGGTGGGCACGTGATCATCGTGATTTTTATATGATAAAATACAATATGGTTATTCCGATGGCCATAGATATTGTTTGTTTCATTTATTATTGTTACTAAACAGTCTTTCTTCCGTGTCATTTTTATTTCTATTGACGGCAACCACCATAATAATGGAAACCTTAATTATATCGTACGATTCAAAATTGTATCTCTCGCTTCTATACATATTGCCAATTAACTTATTTAATTAACTTTGGTTAACATGTAACAGAATGTTCGCTAAGGACTTTTGGTATGAATAATTTTATTTATCGTAGGACATTTGATTCTTTGAATAATAGTTATTCCGATAAAGTTATTAAAGGAAATGTTGAGTAAAACAAGACAAAGATATTTTTTTATAAGTAAAAACATTCTATTAATGGAATTACCATTTTAAATAGATGATTTAAAAGTAAGGCTAAATTAAAAAATTGCCAAATTTCCATTTATAAGATATCTGTCCTCATATAAGCGATTGTTTAATTAAATATTTATCTTTCTATACATTAACTTTCATAGTAGGAGCAAAACAAACATTTGGTTAACGGAATACAATGGCAAGTTGCTATTTTAAGTTTAATATTAGCATCGAACAATCGATGTTTCTTAATTGTAACATTGCGCCATCTAAGATTATGTCCGATTTGTTTTAATTATAGTCTTTGTTTTAGATGATCAGTCAAAACTTTATCGTTATAAATCCTGTTTAACGTCATCATAACATCATAACCGCCTCATTTACAACGTATACAAATATGGATTAATTTTTAAAAAGTCAATATTCAATAACAGATAACGACAAAGTTACATTTAAAAGAATTCTAGATTAAAAATTCTGTACCACCACCCTTTTCCAAATAGCCTTATTTGGACCTCTCCTATAAAGCTAAAAAAACAATATGTCGATCATTCGTTAGGCTGATTTGCGAAAAAGAATTCTAGAATAATGTAAATCATCAACTTAATTTCTACCTATCCTTCAAAATCTCAGAATAACTAACGCTAAATGGAACAAAAAATAATATTTTTTACACTAATATTGTTATAGCTTTTGTTATGATACTCCCAATCATGTTAGCATTACAAATTGACTAACGTTGCTGCGCACTAATTTTAAAGAAATTAAAGGAATTAAAGGCAAAGACAAAATTGTAATATATAACAAATGATAATGATTTATTTACATAATTTCTCATTTATTTATTTATTTATTTTTATACAACATTAGTATTTATCGTCTACCATTTTTTTTTACATAATATATCACATTATATATAATAGATGCAGTTACAGTAAATAATGTTTTTAGTGAAGATATGGAAAATCGCGGGGATAATAATAATGAGATGGAGACACTGTACGAGTACTAGTGATTGTATTCCTATTATTTGAATTATCATGAGCTTCATTATGGTTTCTCGTGTTATGGTTATTTATATTATAAGATGTAGATGGGCGAGTATGAGAAGGGCTAGAAGGATGAGTGGGATTCGAATGACTAACAAGGTTAGGAGGGTTTGGGGGATAAGGAGGAGAAGGATAATTGGAATTAGAATTAGAAGGATGAGGTTGATTGGAAATATGAGCAAGATTAGAAATAGAATAAACAGAAGTAGTATTAGAAGGATTTGGATCATAAGGTGCAGCACCATAAATAGAAGTAGTTTCACTCTGAGCACTAGGTTTTTTACTACCAGAACCAGCAATATTACTTTCTTCATTGCTATGTCTACTACGATCATCAATAGGTACATGATTAGAATCATTAGGATAAATCCTAATATTATTTTCAACAGTACTAACAGGTTCATGATTAGAATTAAAAGGATGATCATGAACACTACTTATTTGAGTAAAATTAGGAGAATGACTTTCTCTTTCACTAGGAATATATGAAATATATGAAGTTGTTACACTATCGGCGGATTTAAATTTAGATACATCATCATTCTTTCTTTTTTTGTATTTTTTGCAATAAAATATTGATAATCCGATACCAATAAAAGCCATACCAATTATTCCTCCCAAAACCGATGAAATGATTATACTATTTTTATTATTACCCAATAGACTTGAGGTGGTTGGACCGGCTGTACTTTGATTAGTTGTTGATGGTGACGGTGGTGGAGTAGATTCAGGTGGTATAGGTTCAGCATTTGGAATTCCAGGTGCTACAATATATTTATCTATTATATGCAAAACTCCATTATTCAATAAAATATCCGGTACAATTACTTTTGCATCGTTAACTGAAAGTGTATTTTCTCCCATTGAAATTTGAAGCGTAGATCCTTCTTCACTTTCTTGATTATACGAAGGTCCCACTAATATTTCTGAAAAAATCACTTTAGGAACAACATGATAATTAATAAATCTTGTAAGTTGTGTTAAATTACTGGTGGAAAGTAAATCATGTGGTGCTTGTGTTAATGCCTCGTTTGAAGGTGCAAATATTGTTATTCCTATAAAATCTTCAAATGAACTTGCAAGATTTGCCCCGTTAATCACTTCTCCAAAATATTTTACGTCGTCTACTTTACTCATTACACTCATTGGACTTTCGGGTAATAATATGACTAGAAAATAAAATAAAAAAATAATTTAACCAAAGTTTGGTAAAACGTAAAATATTATAGAATACTAACTTGAATCTATTATGTGAAAGACTCCGTTACTCGCGAGATTATCTGCGCTAACAACTTTTCCTATAATAATTCCATTGCTAACGGTAATAACCCCATTATCGTTTTTTATAATGATTTTTTGTTTTGCATTTGGTATTCCTAATTTCACCAATGTTGGAGAATCGATAAGTGTTGGTTGATATTGAATATTATTAAAATCACTTGATTTCGCTTCAATAGGAATAATATGATATCTTAATATATTATCAACAGCGGCGGGGTCTAACTTTCCTAATTTTCCAAATGCTTGGTCAGATGGTGCAAAAATCGTATATTTCACTCCTTTACCTATCACTGTATCTTCGATAACCGGAAGATTTGTCGCTAAATTTGTTAATATAGTAAAAAATTGTAAATCTGCATTATTTTGTATATTTTGTAAAATAGTTAAGGTAATATCTTGCGTATAACTTAAACCTATTAATAAATAAATTATAAAATAATTTATTATTTTAATTCGAAACATTTTTATATTATATATCATTATTAATAATAATTTATTTTTTTTTTGTTACTTATTAGCGACAGAGATTGATTTTTTTTTAAAAAAATTATTTTTACTTCCGTCCTACTTTTATGTGTAAAACTTTATTCAAAATGAATACATTAATTTGGTTAATGTGGTTTGTTCATTGATAAACCAAATTCAATAATTGATTGTTTCTTTAATATCACATGTATCAAATCATTCTATATTTGGTATAAGGTATAAAAGATAATCAGCATCAGCCGCTTTTGGGGACAAATAAACAAATGATTTTTTTTTCCCTTAAGAAAAAAAAAACAAATTGTATAATATTATAATATTGTTAATAGTAACAGAAAATCTCATCCAATTATTTTAGGTATCACCAAAGAATTCCTTTCACCACATAAAAATGTAGGTTATGACATAATAAAATATTTTTGTTAATTACTTTATAATAATAAAAAAACATTTTTGATTTGGAACAAATCAATATCCATTTACAATGTTATTTATTCAAAATATAACAATTTTATCTTTTAAATTTATATTACAATTGATACTATTAAATAACTAAATACAAATGATTATTAAAATTAATTATTGTCCATTAAAACCAACAAGTATATCAGAAAATGCAATACTCCACGATAAGGGATCGGTAAAAGATGGTATTGCCCACATTATATTATTGGGTGTTCCACCAAGTGGTCCATAATTGCCAGTTGGAATCCCCCAAGTGCCATGTTGCATTCCTCTTTCATCATAAACAAGACAATCTAACCCAACATTTTCTGTTACTACCCCGATGCACCAGCCTCCGTTATTCAAATTAAGAGTTGCAGGAGTTTTGGCTGTGGGATCATGTGATATATCAAATTCAAATGGAATTGTGCTTATTTGTTCTCCACTTGCTGAAAATGTGATTGAAACATATTTTGTATATGGATCTAAATCATTCGTCTTCATTGAAAGGAGACATTTATAATTTCCTCCACCACCAGCCAAAGGATTACATACTTGAATTTGAAATTGTATTGGCACACCAGCATTTTGAATATTTTGATAAATAGAAAACGGTCCACTAATGAGAGTTTCATCTGATAAGAAATAAGAAAATAACTGAATCGGTGGATCATAATGGTTTGGATCCGGTTTGCTAAAAAATGAACCCATGACTATTGAATATTTCGATGGTCCGGCTGCAAATACTTTAAAAAGTCCTCCAGTGAAAGTTTCCGCTTCTAATTTATTTGGTATTGTCACATTTTGTATCATCCCTTCATGTGCTTTAATAATATCGACTCCATCTGTGGTCCAACTTTCCCATTTGATTGATGAATCAATATCGTGATAGCATAAATATAGGAATCCATTTGGACCTTGAACTGCATTTGTTTCATCACAATTACCCGCAAGAGTTATTGGTTTTACTAGGACTTTAATGTTTTTAATTGAATAAATATCACCACAAATTTGTCCTCCACATGGATAATAGATAAGAACAAATTCATTAAAGAATGAGAGAATTTTAATTTTATCACTAGCAGCTTTAGGCCCTGATATTGGTGTTGGTTTTGGTGCTGGTGTCGGTGTTTGTGATGGTTGTGGTTCCGGTGGTGGCGCCGGTGCCGGTGCCGGTGCCGGTGCCGGTGCTGGTGCTGGTGCTGGTGCTCCTCCATCACTAGGTGCTGCTGATGCTTTTGGTACTGACTTACTTGAACCTGTTCAATATAAGTTAGAGTAATTAGGTTAACTAATCCAAGTACAAGTTTTTGTTTAAATAAAGCGGATCACATTTACTTGGAGTAGTTCTTCTAAAATTATGATGGTAAGTATTTTCATGAGGAGGTGATCTTTTTCTATCTATTACGTCACGCTTATAGTTATCATCAAATATGTAAAAATTTCTTTTTTTTTTCTGTGTTGATGGTGTTGGACAAAAATTATCGGCAGGAATTCTAATATTGCCTTCATCAGCTTTAATAAAAAAAAAAATCAGAAAAAATCTATTATTTAGATAACCCATAATTTTTTTATTAAAATAGAGAAATAAATATATTTTTTTTAAAAAATATATATTTACATAAATCTAATGAATATATTGTTGTTCCACCAGCTACAACAGTTCGGAATGAGATTTGCGGTACATTACAATAACCATTGGTAGAATCTAATCGAACTGCACGCAAAAGAATGGTATTATCCGTAAATTGTGATTGAGTATCGATTAAATCAAAGCCGATAGTATTTTCCGAAACACTTGCATATGATAATGCGTGAATTTGTTCGACCAAATAACATAAAATAAAAAAAAAGAAGCCTTTCTTTCTCCAGCATTGTAAGAATGACCTATTTGTCTTTTTCATTTTTGGTTCATAAGAAAAGAAAAACGAAGTAAAGTTTTTTTTTTTTTAAAGTATTTATATAAAATAATAACAATAATAATAATTCTTACGCCAAAAAAGAAAATTATTTTTAGAACAAACTTTTATTTATTTTGTAAAAGACCAAATTGTGGTATTACATAAAAATTAAAAAAGAAATATATGATACAAATTTGGAAGTTCCGAATTTTAGATATAGTTATAATTATTTAACTTCACTTCTATAATCTTAATAATCGAAGTTCACCACAAATATTTACTGTAACACGCACGTAACTAACTAATGATCTTCAATGTAGCAAAAACATTTATTTTATAGCTTTTCATTTACTGAATTCTAGAATGTCTAGAATGTGTATCATTGATAAAGTCTTGTGAAAAATATGTATTTTGTACAATGGTGAAAAATAGGCGTAAGCCTTCATGCATAAAAGGTTCGTGCATGCATAACATCATAAGTGTGTTATTGCTTATTTTTTTTTTTTTTTTTTGAGAATGAGTACAAAAAAAGGACAATACTAAAATGGAATGATGAGTTAGTAATATCGCCGTTAATATTTATTTCCATGTTAATATTATGGAAAATTTTGCCATTTTTCCATTATTTTGATTATTTTGGCTATTTAAGCTTTAAAATATATGGTAAATTTAGGCCATTTGAGGTTATTTCAAGGGGACTGCTTTTTAACTTTTTAAAAAAAATTAATATACGAAAAAATATTTTAAAATATTATATTATAAATCATGTAACCAAAGTGAATATTATTATTTAAAAGACGAGAACACAGAAATCAGAATCTTTATTTGCCGTAAAAGTGCTTAAAAGAGTTCATTCAATAAAATGGTCATCAAAATCAAGCATTCCTGATAGCATCTGATGAAATTTTACGTTAAGATTTGGATTATCCCCTGGATGTTCCTTCTGCTGGTCGATACGAAATTAATACAGGACAATTCTATTATATTGACTTTTCGTTCAACGTGATATTCTCGCTATTGTATTTTGTCCAAGTATTGTCTTCTTGCTTAATATATTATAGAACTTCTTTTAGAGTTTTTCTTAATTGAATAAATTTAAAATTTACAATAATCTTATTGTTTGCTACTTTTGTGTAAATAATTTAATCGATTCATGCTCGATAATCAAATTCGATCATATACATACAGTGCATAGAACTCGGAAAACAATGCATTCATAAGATCATTTATTGAAACAAAACCTCACTATTTCTTTAACACATTATAAATTGTATCTTTTATAATTGTTATGCAATAATATCATCAAGGTGGAAAATATACGAAATTATTTGATCAATCAAATCGATCGAGTATGATCGGCTCTAATATACCTTTTGTCTAAATAAAAAATCAAATATATAAATATCATATTTCAAAAAATTATTAGAAAAAAGAATTATAAAAAAATATATGGTTACAGTACATATCGTATCTCGATCAATGTATAATTCTTTTATGGACCAAAATTATTTATGGTCATTAGAATAGAGCGGCAACTAGTTACTTCAACTAACATTAAGGAAGTAATTATTATAATAGAATAAAATTTTTCCTTTAATTATAATCCTAGAACCTAAAACGCATCCTGACATCCTCATACAACAAATTTAGAATTATTTAAAGTTGAAACAATTAATTTGATCTTTAAATTCAACACTTTTAAGTTTTTACTTTCTAAAAACACGAAATAATGAAAATATTAATTTTAATCCCATATAAAATAGATAAAAGTTGATTTATTTATAATATAATAATAATTTGTTATAAATTTACATATATTTATATATAGAATAGATAGATAGATTAACTATTTTTTTAAGCATTAATATTTGGTTTAAAATTTTCGACTGTATCAGTAGCTATAACATACCATGATGAAGGATCATTAAAAGGTGGAACCGCAAACATAATATTATTTGGTTGTGCTCCAACCTTCTCATAATTGCCGATTGGGATACCCCAATCACCATGTTGAACTCCATTTTCATCATAAGCTAAACAATCTAATCCAACATCACTCATTACGCCAATGCACCACCCGCCAAAATTCAAGTTTAGAGTTGCAGGAGTGTTGTCTCCATTTACTTCAAATGGAACAGTATTAATAAACTCACCAGTTGGCGTAAAGTTAATTGCAACGAATTCTGTTGTTGGGCTTAATGGATCTGTTCTAAATGAGACCAAACATTTATACCCAGTGCCGCCAACTTCAGGATGACAAGTTTGTATTTGAAATTGGATTGTACCACCAAGATTGTCACTATTTTGATAAATTGGGAATGGACCATTAATAACAGTTACATTAGTTAGGAAATACGCAAAGAGCTCAATTGGTGGCGTATATAATTTTGTTGTTGGATCTTTATTATGAAATGAACCCATAATTATCGAATATGTTGATGGTCCAGCTGCAAAAGCTTTAAAAAGGCCGCCGCTGAAAGTTTCTGCTAATGCATCATTTGGTACTGACACATTTGTTATCGTCCCTTCGAATTCTTTAGTAACGGTAATCCCATCTGTAGTCCAAGTTTCCCAATTGATTAATGCATCAACACTATGGTAGCACATATACAGGAATCCATTTGGACCTTGAACCGCATTTGTTTCATCACAACCACCCGCAAGATTTATTGACATTACTAGATTTGCAATATTATTTACCGAATAAATGTCACCACAAACATTACCTCCACATGGATAATAGATAAGAACAAATTCATCATAGAATGTGAGAATTTTAATTTTATCAGTAACAGCTTTAGGAGCCGGAGATGGAGACGGAGTTGCAGGTGGAGGAGCAACTGGAGGTGCGGCTGGAGGTGCTGTTGAAGGTGCTGCAGCTGGAGGTGCGGCAGGAGGTGCTGCTGAAGGTGCTGCAGCAGGAGGTGCGGCAGGAGGTGCGGCTTTAGTTTTGGGTGTAGCTGGTTAAATATTAAGATGTATTTAAGCTCAATATTAGTTATAACAGTTAAAGTTAATTAATCCATATATAAAATATACGCAAAATAAATTTTACCGTGCGTATGTTTGTGACTGTGACTATGATGGTCATGATGGTCATGATGATGATGGTGGGTTCTTCTGAGTACAGTACGCTTATGAAGTCTATAATTATCGTCGAATATATATAAACTTCGTTTTTTCGGTGTTGGTGGCGGTGCACAAAAATTTTCGACGGGAATTCTACCATTGCCAACATCGCCTTTAATAAAACGAAAATATTTATGAATAAAAACCTATTTATATATCATTGAAAAAAAGGAAGAAAAAAAAAAGTAAAAATTAAAATAAAAAGGACTCACTTAAATCTATTACTGAAATTGTTGGTCCTCCTGCTATAAAAGATCGAAGCAAAATCTTTGGTTCATTACAGTTAGTAGTAGTAGGGTCCAATCGACCCAAACGATAAACATTAACATTATTTGGAAAAGTTTGAGTATCACTGAGAATATCTAATCCAATTGTACTTTCTTGAATTGTAGAATAATATAATTCTCCATACACCCATCCAACAAATATAACTAAATAAACCAAGAATAACCTCATTGTAAAAGAATTCATCATAGGAGGTTTTTTTTTCAGAAAAAAAAACAAAAAAAAATATCAATTGTATATTTATAAAAAAAAAAAAGACACAAGAAAATTCTTCTCTTTGATACGCAAAAGAAATTTAAAATAAGATTTATTTTGTAAACTGAAAAACATTTATGGAAATTTGTATTTTTTTATAAATGAAAATCCATGAAAATTTGTATTTTGTTCTAAATGACAATTCTCATTTTAGAAAAATAGTCTAATATCAATGTTTTAACGAATAAAGATAATCTAATCATAATCAGCAGTGTGATTTATTTTCTACGGAGTATAATCACCGAAAGTTTAGTGAAACGTAATATTATGATTTGCTTTTTTTGTAACCAACCTTTTACATTATATTGTTTTTATGTAGTTATATAATGTTTAAATTAATCCATTTTTGTATATTTATTTCAAATTTCAAATGTTAAATAATCATATGACTTTTCTTTATGTAGAAGCCAAGAAATTCCTTTCAATCATTACTTTTCTATTATATATTTTAAAATTCACTGGCATCGTTTTTTTCTTTATTATCCAAAATAGGATAAATCTCTTCCTCAATAGATTATCTCCATTTCACTACATTTCCTGCTGCATAGTATCTCAATAACTACTTCATTAGAATTATTGTTTTTTTAAAGAGTCAATTCTTTTATTTTTCGAAATTATTTGTCTTCCAATAATGCATAGTTCGTCTCTATTTCATTTAATTGATGCTCGATCAAAGTTCGATCATGTAATTCATGCACAAATATACAAATAATGCATAAAATCGATCAATTTTTTGGTCGAAGAACATTTTAAGTTGATCGAATTATTCAATCATAATCATAAGTTGTAAATCGATTTATCAGTTTCTTTTAACTTCTTAAATAATGTAATTAGATATCTATATATAGAATTTTCAAATTCTTTAAAAAATACTGAACAGTGAATACAATTTATCCAATTTCGAAATTTTGTCGATCATTACTGTAGTCTTAGGTATCTTTTATCAATCAATTAATAGCGAAATACTGAAAGTAGTGATTCATTTTTTTTTATTGACTTTTACCAAAATAATGAATTCATTTATAAAGTATACTCTAGGCGTAAATAATCAGATCCTGTTATTTTTGACTGATATTGATTTCTTGGCAAACATACGTGAGAGGCTGTGTCACACGGACTAACTACTATTGGTGTTTATCATATTGTGCCTCAGGTGTCGGCTAACGCGCGTCAGATGACTAATGCTGGCCAAACCTTCTTAGGGCATTATAAAGATCAGCCCATAATTTAGGCCGGTTGACACCTGATATCTGACGCACAACGTTCAAATACTTTAAAATTAACTGTAGAAATATTTTTTATATTTTCCACTCTTTGGTCTAGCATCATTCATTGTTTGAAGTTTTTAAGTTAGGTAATTATATATAATGAAATATTTCGTATGCTGATATTTCTTATTCTAATAACTTAATGTTGGATTTAAGGATTTGGGGATTTGGAAGGAACAGACGGATAATAAGACCGTGTCCCTTATCTGTTATGCAGATGTTTGATTTTAAAGTTATAAGCATCGTGACCCATTTCAAAATAATCATAGTTTCAAACTTTGAAAAATCAATATATTAGTAATTAATTAATTTACTAGTTTGTTAATTTATTGCCAATTGGGCAATCAAAATGGGCTTTTATTTCAGAATTTACACCGATGGCGTCATTGATAAATTTGGTTTTATTCAATTAATCTATCAAGCTAATAATATTTTTATACAAATATTAAGAAGAGATACACTCACATGAGTAGTCTATCATATCATCGGCGTGACTTATACATTTGAATTATAATTTAAAAAAATTAAATTAAAGACATTTTATTTAGGATAAAATGTTTTAATAAATGAGGATAAAAATCCATATATCTATTCTTCTTCTCTATATAATATCAAATATCTTTTAATAAATAAATTCACATCTTTTTTTCCTCTTTTGGATTAATTCCATATTTTTAATTGGTAGAAAGATGAAAATTGTTCCGTGTTTTAGACGCTAACAATCAATTTATGATGAAAATTTATGTAAAATTCAATTAAAGAATCGATGGAAGGATCCCACATTCGTCCAATCCTGCAGCATTCACTCTGGTATCCCTTTTACAAGGTCATCCTGATGGATTCCAAGTAGACCCAGTTTCCTTTGGCAGATACCTCAGGAGATGTTTCAATTTGAGTAATATGTAATTTCTCGCTTCTCAATTACGTACCATAAATATTTATCCAAAAATTAGACCAAATCTAAAAATGAATGTGGATAAAAATTGTATTATTTTGGTTTTGTAATAGTTATTCTTGGATTGTATATTTTTTGGTTATCGCTGGTAATAAAATATTGAAAATTTATAGATACGTAATGATATAAATTAAATACGCGAAATTTAGTAGAAAGTTATAATATGGAAACCCCATTTTTGTATATTTTTGTAGAAATATATGAAAAACATACGTGCAGTTAATTTTTCATGGGAATAACTTTCCATTAGTTTAATATTATAATTTCTAACTAGTCATTGTTTAATGAAGTATGATTAAAGCTTGTCTTACAATATTTTTTACATTTATTGATCATAATTAGTTATCACATTATGAAATCGTATATTTTCCTTCGATAGCAAAATTATATCTTTTCACTTGATCTTGTTAAGAGAACAATAAAGAAAAAAATTTAAATAAACAAGCTTTTAATTTAGTAACTGAAATTTTCAGTTTTTATATAATGACAGAATCTTTTCGAGCTTTGCATTTTCAATAGTATACATTGTTCTAATGTTATGAAAGTTTGAAGTATTATTCGGACAACTACCGTAATTCTGTAATATTACTTATTCAAAGATGACATGTAATTGAATCATTTGATCATTTTTGCTAAAATTAAAACTTAATTCGTTCCTTTATATTTCAATTAAGTAATAAATTTCCATTAATATTACTAAATTTCAAAATTTAATACTTCGGAAATTTCTTAAATATAGATCCATGCTTATAATTCAAGTCAATAAACATATACTGTATATGCACAAATTCAGTAATAGAAGAAAGTTCGGAGTATGAAAAGCTTCAAATTTTGCTGCTATCAATATTATTTTATATCTCGTAATCTGGTTTTTTTTTATTAAAAAAAACTCGTGCTCGTTGTTATTACTCTGATATAATCATGATCCAAAACCTTTTTCTTATATATATACTCCCAATTTTTATAAAAGAAAAACCTCTTCTATAAAAACAATGTTCAACGTAAAAAAAATAACACAGCAACTAGTTCATGTCCAT
The DNA here is from genome assembly GCA_003550305.1 of Glomus cerebriforme. NCBI lineage: Eukaryota > Fungi > Glomeromycota > Glomeromycetes > Glomerales > Glomeraceae > Glomus > Glomus cerebriforme. The sequence goes on from QKYT01000021.1 coordinate 386,558, forward strand.
TGGCTTTTAATAAAGCTCTTCATTCAAATACCACCGCTTCTAACTTTAATAATAAAATATCGAATCGCAGAATTTTGTCACGATTCACAAAACGCTTCTTTCGAAATGTTTTTCAGTCAACTTCTTCTAAGCATAACATTTTTCACATCCAATAATTACATATTAAATAAAATGAATACGAAAAAAAAACCTTTTTTTTAAAAGTAAACATACCTCTAACCAGCTAGGAGTTTAACACCACTACCACTACAGATAACAGAAGATCACGACCACTACTATTACCAGATCAATCACCACAGCACTTAGATAATGATGATTTCTCTATTACGCTACCGAGAATCACCACCAAATTTACTGTGGTATTTTTTTTTTTTTTATTTATTTTTTTTTTGTTTTGTTTTTTATTTGTGTATTATAAGGTATTTTGTGGACCAGTATGATACTATGCGTGCGTTTGGAGCATAGTATGTTTCTTTTTAGTAAGCCCGAGGGTACTTGCACAATTGTGGTCCTGATAGGACTGGCGGGTTTTAATTGAATAAGTGGAGCAGCATAATATTATGGCGTGGCAGAGCATAACATGTTTATTTAGTTTGCGTAAGCTTGTGGGTACTAGTGCTTAATTGGGTTCAATAGGGCTGACTGGGTTGGGACGGTATAGTACTATGCGAGATGCTTAATTTTAATAAGCTTACGGGTACCAGTACATGTACTGTATGTGCTGCAGTCTCGTAGTAGGACCGGACTTTTAGAGTAGATTTTTTATTAACATTTTTTTATTTTGTAGAACTAGATATTAACACATCTTTTTTTATTTGTAGATAACAAAATATATAATTGTGAAGGTTTACATCTTTTATTTAAATAAGTTTGTCATTAGATATTTTGTAAAGAAACACATGATAAAAGTATAATATATTATAGTACACATCTACTAGTTATTTCTATTAATTAGAGATTTTGTTTTTCAGAGTTTCGAATCTATTGGGTCAATAAATCAGGCCAGATAATTGTTATAATTAAAATGGACAAGATCATTTAATAAATATGTACATACTTTTTTCTTAATTCAAGTTACAAATCGTAATCTTTTAAAGCTTTCTTTTCATTTTTTTTTTTAAAAAAAAATATAAAATACAAACTTTTAATGAAAAATATTTAAATACCAAGTTCAAGTGAATCAAAAAATGATATTATCTTTTTATAATCTTCTATTATATAATGACTCGTGAAATAAAAAAATATATATATTAAAATCGAAAAAAAAATGATTCATTAAAAATTAGTTGCTTCTGCTACAATGCAAATTAATTGAATCTTATAAATTTAACACTGCTGACTAATACATAATTTGATAAAAGTATTTTTGTTTATTATGAATATCGAATAATCTATATTCTTAATCAATCATCCAAAAATAAAAAGTAAACTTTCAATATATATATATAGTAAAATTATAATATTAAATAAATATGTCATCGAAATAATTTTAGAAATTAAGTTTAAAACTTGCAGTTGTTGATTTTCCTTGTTTATTTTTTGCACAAGCATAAACTTCTGTTTGACCAAATGTTAACGTGAATTTTACTGTTCTCTGATATCCAAGATGTGGATCTGGAAAATCTAATCTTAATTCTACAATTTTTCTCATTCCAGGTTCATCACAATAAGTTGCTTCAATTGCAGTTGTTACGTATACTTCAATTAAAATTTCTGTTTGATTTTCATAACTGGGATATAATTCTAATCCAAATTCTTGGTCAACGTCAACTTCTCGACCTCTTTCAACTAAACGTCTAAATTTAAAGATTCTATTGTGTGTTTGATGTCTTTCCGATGGTTCACTAGGCTTCCTATAATTTTAATTTAAGGATTAATTTTCAAACATTTTTAATTAAAAAAAGAAATAGAAAAAAAAATCTATACCAGACTGAACCTAATTCGATACCATAAGATAATGGTAAAATTCTGGACTTAGCTTTCTGCATATTAAGACCATATTCGAGTGCTGTAGAATTTGATGAAAATAATGTATTTAAATTTATTCATGAAATAAATTAACAGAATTTTTCTAAAGAAAAAAAAACATGGATATATATGACATTACCTCCTTTGACAGTAGCAGTCGTTGGTTGACGTGGAGTTGAAATTATACGGATTTCAGTAGAAAATTCTTCATGAATTCTTTTTTGTAAATATTTAGAATCGCTGAGACCTCCAACCAAGAACATGGCAGAAACTGTGCCACTACGGTTAAGATGATCATGTATTAATTTAATGATACTTTTAATTAAAGGATCAAATATTTGTTTAACATCCTCAAATGTAACTTCTATAATCCACTCATCTTCAACCAATTGATCTAATTTTTCACTAGTAACGTAAGTTTTTATCACTGGACAAACTTCATCCAAATCTAATTCATAAGATTTATAATCTTCTCTTTGCCCAGTAAATAAGAATTTTACTTTTTCACTAAATTCTTTAATCATATATTGTAAATAGTTATTATGGTTTTCTTGAAGACTTTTAATAGCTGAAGATCCAACTTTATTTCCTACAAACTTAAGAAATTCATTATCAATAAAAGTTTCTCCGTAAGATCCACCCGTTCGAATTGATATTTCTCCTAATCTTTCATCAGATAATAATTGACGTGTTATTAAGTCTACTGTATTATCTCCAAAGTCAACAATTAATAAGTTTTCTAATAATAAAAAAAGTCATTTTAAAAATATATAACAACGTACTTTATGCGAAAAAAAAAATTATTAGATAATAAATAGTTACATACTTCCCGCGAGATTTGAAAGATTCTCTTTTAAACATTTCATACAATATATAGCTTTAATTATATTAACGCATAAATAAATGTAAAACTTGTTAAAAAAATTCATGATATTATAAAAAATCTTTAGCAGATGTGATAAAAAAGGCCTACCAGCTGCATCGGCTAATTGTTAAAATATTTAAAAAATAATTTGATTAAAAAAAAATGCTTATATAATCAACGTCAATAAATTAAGTCAGTACAATCTAACTTACTTTCTGTAATAAATTGTAACTTTTCAGAATCTTCCGTAACAATTAAACCTGCATTATAAATACATTCTCTCATTATTTCACGTTGTTCATCTGAAAATTCTGGTGGAATTGTTAATATAAATAAAACTTGCTCCATAACCATTAAGTTCGGCCATCGTGTAATAATCGTTTCTTTAATTTTCTATAAAAGATTAATAAAACGAGAGAAATCAACAGATTAAAAGAATTTTCAAATATTGACGTATGCAAATACTTACTTTTCCCATTTCTCTCAAATAATCAGTGATGAATTTTGTATAAGGTAAACCTTTAGGTAAAGGAGGTTTTTCATTCTCGGGAATATTAACCATATGTAATTTAAACTTCTCAACCACTTTTGGGACAGTTTGATCTTTAACATTTCCTCCACGTCTCTTTGGTTTCCCGAACGCAGCATAACCCCACGCTTCAACACTTATAAAATTCTCATCGTAAAGTAGAGCTGTATTTGTTTTTACTGGACCATGTTGTTCAGGCCAAGAATCATTCACAATAACTTCATGATTTAGTTTGTTTGCGTAGGCAAACGTCTACAAAGAAAATATATATAAATAATATATTTGATAAAACATGTAAGAATAATGAAAATATACTTACAGAATGAGTAACTCCGAAATCTAAATAAATCAATAAAATAATAAAATTAATAACTGTTTAAGAAATTTCTCCAATACAAATTGATAAAAACTTACCTATTGCAACGATCACACGGATATTATCATCATTAGATGCTTTTGAACCTTTCATTTTTTTTTTTTTAGAAATTTAGATACGTTTAATACACTATGTTATGATAAATTTGAATATTTAAGATTTATGAACAAGTCAACAAGAGAGAAAAGAAAATAAAATAAATTGTAACATCATCAACTTATTAATTTATTTTTTTATGCATTGAAAATCATTATTGTTTTGTCGATCGTCACATATATTCCACTAAAGGAAATATTACAATGGAAGACAATTTCCAAAAAATTTTTTTTACACCAATAGGAATATAAGAATTTAAATTTTAAAATTTACAGCTTAGAATTAAGGTATTATTGTTGAAGCCTGTCGAAGTTGCATGCAACCAAATTTTATTGATAGAATATACTAATAATACTATCCGTCTCGGGACGGCAGATATTTGTGCGTCAGATGAACGTCGACTGGCCTAAATTATGAGCACCATTTGAGCTGATTTCACAATGCCTTAAGAAGGTTTGACCAGCATTAGTCACCTGATGTTACCGCTGTCCAAAACTTGCAGGTTAGAGATGATCAACCATTTATAGGACCCAGGAAAGAGTAAGTTTGGTTTATTGGTTAGATGAAAAGTGGGATCATAAACAATACGATGGGGCGTTACCTTCTTGTAAATCAAATTACTTATAAATTCATCCGAAACCCGTTTATAGATTATTTTGATTTGATTGTTCCTTTTACAGGTTCAGAAAGAAAATGATTATAATAATATTTTTAAATCTTAATATATACTGTACATATCAAATATTTTTTTTTTTTAGAAAAAAAATTTTAAATTAAGCATAACGTGAGATTTTATTTCGTACATTGAATTTTTCATTGTTCGTCATAGCTGCGGTTTTTATTAAATCCGGTTAATTCCGTGTGGCGAAGCATAAATTTTACTAAATACATTTGTATAATGATTTGAAAACTTGTTTCAAACTTGTTTATATATAAATATAGTTAAATACTTTCATTTTTTTTTTTGTTCCATTTTTCGGAGTTCATTTTTTTTGACTGCAGTCACTCAGTTTCACTACATTTGCACGACCATCATTTTCATTAATAACTTTCTAAATTTGTATAGACAGTAAACATTAATCTTCTCAAATAAATATCATTTGCACCTAAAGTTACTCAAAAAAAAATTTAAATGGCTAATTTAATAAAAAAAAAGAAAAAATCTCAAAGTGATGATAATCAACCACCTCTTCCTCCTAAAGATAAGGATAAAGAATTTCTTAAATATCAAAGAGACATATCATATAATAACAATATGAATAATAATAATTCTTCCCGACAATCAATGTATTTAAAACCTAGGGTTAAAGTGCCCATAATACTTAGTTCACTACGTGGGAAAGCTAATAAAGCAATGAAAAATGAGAATCGTCAAGAAGCTCTTAAATGTCTTAACGACCTAATTGTTTCTTATCCGGAAAATTATAAAGCTAGATGTGATAGAGCTGAAATTTATCAACATTTTCGAAAATATGATGATGCCATAAGAGATTTAAATTTTGCGATAGAAAAGAAACCAAGTAAAGCTAGAGCTTATTATATAAGAGGATTTATCTATAAAGAAACAAATAAATTAGATTTAGCAAAAAATGATTTAAAAACTGCGATAAAGAGAGATGTAAATGATCCAAGGGCGTTGGAATCATTAAAAATTTGTGCACAAATTGATATTAATCAAAATAATATTGATCAAGCGTTAACAAATTTAACTAAAATGTTAGATATTGATGGAAGAAATAGTTGGGCTTTACGTACTAGAGGTGAACTTTATTTTGATCAAGAAAAATATTCTGAAGCTTTAAAAGATATGAATAATACCTTAACTATCGAACCTAAAAATGTTACTGCCCTTGGATTGAGAGGAGTTTCTTATAGGAAATTATCAAATTATGATGAAGCGATTAAAGATTTTAATAAAGCATTAAAAATAATACCTGGTGATCCTGGATTTTTATTAAAAAGGGCAAAAATTTTTAGATTACAATATAAATTTCAAGAAGCTTTGGATGATATTGAAAAATTACTTTTAACGAACGTTGAAGTAGATTTTCAAATTTTACGAACTCGTGGTAAAATTTATCGTGGTTTATGTAGATATAAGGAAGCATTAGCCGATTTTAAAGCGGCTTCAAAGAAAAGACAAAAAGCTTCAATCTTTGTTAAAAGAGCGGAAATACACAAGATATTAAGACAATATGAAGATGCTTTAGATGATTTAAATAAAGCATTAAAAATTAATCCTTATGAGAAAGGTGCATCCGGAATGCGTAGTCAAGTCTTGGCTCAATTAGCTAAATTTGAAGAAGCATTGGACGAATTAAATAATAATTTGAATATTAATCCAAAAAATGCAGTAGCACTTTCTGAAAGGGGAAAAATCTATCGTGCGTTAAATCGTCGTGAAGAAGCATTGAATGATTTAAACACAGCTTATGGAATTGACTCAAAATGTTTTCTTGCTCTTTTATATCGTTCTAAATTATATCGTGATCAAGAACGATATGAAGAGGCGTTATCAGATCTTAATGCTGCTTTAACATTAGATCCCAATAATGCTCAGATATTAAGGAATAGAGGAAAATTATTTACTTTAATGAAAACTTATGATAAGGCGCAATTAGATTTAGATAGATCTTTGAAATTGGTGGATCATCCTTCAGCTTTGAGATATCGAGGTAAAACTTTATCAAAATTGAAAAAATATGATCTTGCTATCAAGGATTTCGATAGAGCATTAGAAATTAAACCTGTTAGCGGAAGTATATTTCTTGATCGTGGTGAAAGTTATTTCAATTCTAAAAAATACAAAGAAGCGTTAAAAGATTTGAATAAATCTTTGGAATATGATGAGAATTCTTTTACATTTGAATTAAGATCTTCAGTTTATGAGGAACTTGGTGATTACAAGAGCGCTTTGGGGGATATGAATAGAGTTATTCATATCAAACCAAAAGATGTAATAGTATTAAAAAGAAGAGCAATTTTATATGAAAGATCTCAACAATTTCAAGAATCCCTTATTGATTGGTTACAAATTAAGAAATCTTCACCAAAAGATATTCAAGTATTAGAAAATTGTGGAAGATTATTATTTAAATTATGTAGATATGATGAAGCAATAGAAGTATTTGATGATGCTATTAAATTGGAACCTAATAATCTAACATTTATTTGTTATCATGCTAAAATTCTTCAAGAACAAAAACGGTATGAAGAAGCAATAGAAGAACTTAGTGCTGCTATGACAAACCAAGGTGATAAATGTGAATTATTTGTTACAAGAGGCGCTATTTATAAATCTATGGGGAAATTTAAAGAAAGTTTACAGGATCTGAATAAAGCATTAAAATTTGATCTTCTACCCGGAGATAAATTACAGACTGATGCTTATTGTTATAGAGGTAGTATTTATCGTTCTTTAAATAAAAAAGATGAAGCTTTGAAAGATTTAAATATCGCTTTAAAGAGAGATCCTGATAATATATTGGCTTTATGTGAAAGAAGTTCCATTAATCGTGATAATGATAGATTTGATGATGCTTGGAAAGATATTGAAAGAGCTTTATCCCCTAATCCTTTAACTGTTTGAGAATAGTTTTTTATACTTTAGTTTTTGGACAACCAATTTTTAGTTACATTTTTTTATTTTTTTTCTTATATTGATTTTGTATTTTGTTTTTCTTTTAAATAAATGTTTAAATAGAAAGAATTGTTAACCAATACTTATTTTTTTAATAAAAAATGAGTATAAAAATTTTTATTTGTAGCATCTAATAATGAACCAACAACTCGATGCCTAACTTAAAAAAAAGGCATTTTTCACACTTCGACAAATAGGTTGTGCCAAATTTTGAAAATATACGTCACATGACTCACATCACGTTTGTGATGATCTTCGACAAGGTAAATCACGTGTGTATGTGTCGGAAAAAATAAAGCAATAAAATAAGTACATAGATTACATACATCCTTTGTAATTTTACAAAGGTAATATAAATGAAAAAATCAAAATCCCAATTAATGTATAAATACCTCAATCTTCCTATTTTTCCTATATATATATATTTTTTTTTTTTTTTTTGCGCCAGTTCTTTGGACTATATAGATCCTGACGAATAACATTCTAACCGCGAATTGGGGTATGCTGTCGACATAGGTTAATAAAACTATATCTAGTTCTATAGTAAAATTTACTATAGAAGATTTTTTTGTAATTCCGATATACTGTAATAACTAAAGTTTAAATTTGCCGTATAATAAGCTTCTTACTAAATCGAACATTAATATAAATATTAAACTCTTCCTATTATTTTCGCTCCAAATTTTACAAAAACATTCTAAATCACTACCTCTTTCATGTAACAGCTCGTCTTTACCAATAAAATATCATTCACATTTCAAAAATAATAATGTAATACTTTCAGGCACAGCTCTCAACTAAAAAAAATTTTTCTTTAGTATTTTTCAAAAAAGCGAGGTGTCATATTATTTTTAAAAGCAAATTCCCGAATTTGATATCATGTTAATCAACGATCATAAAAATCTTTATTAATAAATTTTTATATGATACTATACATAATTTTGATTTAATTAGTTGACAGCGCACCCCAGCGAATAATGTCAACGATGGCACATTTGGTGATGGCTTGACGTTCAAAAATGTGTTCTTTTTAAAGACTAGAACCCCTCTTTAAAATCCCTCTTTAACTTCTTTATTCAAGGACAAACCAGGCGAAAAGTTGACCTTTTTTTATTACATAAAAATAGTTGAGATAGATATAATTAATGAATTTAAGTAAGTATTTTTTTTATTTGTGTATTATATGGACCAGTATGATACTATGCGTGGGTTTGGGGCATAGTATGTTTACTTTAGTAAGCCCGAGTGCACCTGCACAATTGCTGTCTTGGTAGGACTGGTGGGTTTTAATTGAATAAGTGGAACAGCATAATATTATGGCGGCATAATATGCTTATTTAGTTTGCATAAGCTTGTGGGTACCAGTGCTTAATTGGGCTGCAGTCTCACAATAGGGCTGGCTGGGTATAGATGCTTAATTTTAACGAGCCTACCAATACACATATTTACAGTCTCGCGTACCTTTAGAGTAGATTTTTTTTTTATTAACATTTTTTTCATTTTGTAGAGATATTAACACATCTTTTGTAGTTAGCAAAATATATAATTAAATAGTTTTTTATAATAGTATTAACATTATCTGAAATATCAAAAGATTGTTATTAAAAGCTGATAATCAACGGGTTGCTGAACGTGGTTGCTGAATCTGTTGTTTAATTAAATGTTATATATCATAATGTTGTATACAACTTAATGATGAAAAGGAAGAAACTCAAATGGATAGTAGAATTTATTCAATAGTTTTTAGTTTAACTGGTTCAATAATATAGTATTTGCAATCTAATTGGAATCATCCATCTAAAAATTCGCACAGAAAAAATTACCGTTTAAGACTTCATGATAATCTTTTAAATATAATTTGTTTTCTAAAAAAATATATATATATAGAGTAGTACTTTATGTGTTTAAAACAAGTGATAGATTTGGAATTATTGCACTTTCTTATCATTATATGCCTTATAATTTTTTTTTTTTTTATATGATGATAGCAACTTTATTAGGTAAAAATAACCATGTGAAAAATCACGTACTCAAAATAAAAGATCTAGGTTAAACCCTGATATGCTATCCTATGCTAGAAGAGGATCCCCAAATAGGAGACCAAAGGCACTGGGTAAAAGGGAAGAAAATATAAATTAATAACAAAAAAAAGAAACAAAAAGGATGTCAGTCCAAGTCGAAATACTGTACATCGGCAAGGAGGGTTGTACAGCCGTTCTGATATGTCACGATCGGGAATGCATAGAGTCGGAGTCCGTAGGAAAAAAATTTATATCAGTAAAGCGACCTATAGAATTTCCCTCAACTAAAGGCCATTTTTCACGCCCAGCCAGACCTTATTCGTGAGAGAGCTCCCTGGAATAATAACAATGGGTATCAGCTAAAATCAGACAAACAAGCCAGATCAAGAACCATTTTCTAATTAGATTCATTAACGAGTTTAGCCAGTTTTTTGTATTTCCCTTTCGTAATCTTGTGGAATCGATTATCATCCAGAAGAGATTGGTCATTACCACGTATGGGGGGCGTCTAAAGCGGAGCAGAATCACGTTCCATTTTTCCTAAGTATTCAAGGGACCTAGAATTTTTTCGATAGGTGAAATCCTATTTATCATCTGTTATTTGTCACACGCATAATTTCTTAATGCCATAATTCTGGCCAAAAAATTTACAAAAATCACGTGATTCTGCTCCGCTTTAGACGTACCCGACGTATGAAGAATGCCGTTAAATCTCCAACTTTTTGAGTTAAACGAGCGATCTGTGATTCCAAATTTCGGTAATGCAGTTCGTTTATCATTTTTCTTACCCGACGTGGTGGAGGGAGAGGAAGATGATTTTTTGTCGTTTTTTTTCTTCGAAGAGGAAATACTTGCCGATAGATAAGACGGGTCTGACTTTTTCTTCCCGATTTTGTTTATCTTCCATTTGATGACGATTTCGTGGATCTTAAACTCATTTTGACATGCGCGATTAAGATCATCTGAGGTCCGGAAGAACCCTATTATATGTCTTATAATGAATTCTTAGCTACAGTAAAAATTTTAAGATCACGTGTGATGATATATATAAAACCTTTAAAAAAACAATAATAGTTCGGCAGCAGTGATCTTTTTTAGGGGTATAATTCTAAGATATTTTAAGCATATATTGAAACATGCTTGATCATACATTAGTATCATCTATATTATTTTTAATTTTTTTTTCAATAAAAGTAAGTAGTATTTGAGGCACATGATTTTCTTAAATCATAAAAGAAGTTTCAATCCTTTCAATATTTTTTAATTTTGTAAAAGTGACATTTTCTTCTATCTTTTCAAAATATTTGGTAACATCATTTATTAATCCAATTTATATCACATAATTGTATTATTTATAAATATTTTAAACTCTTTTGTGAAGAAATTAAATCTTTTAATCCGTTTAAAACATTAAAATAACATTGTTTATGTTTAATGAGAACATCATTTGTCTGAAAGATCTTTTAAAAGACTTCTTGCTTCAAAAATTGTGTTATACACTATAAATACAATATATTAACTTTTCAAAGTATTCATATTCACCAACATTTTTAATATTTCTTGTATGGGTTTTATTTCTAAAAGTTAAAATTTTACGCATCATAGAAATCATAGAAAATAATTTTTTTTTTTGGAATTTATATAACATCATGTGATGTATTATGCGAGTTACAATTGAAATACTAGCAAAAAAAATGGATTTCAGTCATGTATATAAAATATTTTTTTGTTATTTTAAAAAGATGCCAAATTTAAAGTAAAAGATAGCCAATTGATATCTTTAGCTTTATATTTAAAAATATGTTTAAGAAATACCATATTTATCTGTAAGGAAAGGTAGATTCCAGGATTTCGAAACCCTCCGAATTTTTAGTATAATTAGTCTTATATGAACTGTAAATCATGCTTAAGAGATTTAGTTGATTTGTTAATGGCATCAATTCCATAATGAAGAAGTTTATATATCTTGATAGATTGGATTAAATCCTATATTTTGACATCATTAAATGAACAAATCTTACATATGAAAAATGAAATTAAGGACATTATGGGAATATAACTAAACTGCAAATATTCAAGGTAATTAAGAAGGGAAACTAATAAAGCGTTTATGAGTTTGGGTTTTAATTTTTACTATTTGATTTGTGATTTCATTTCCAAATTTCTTTGAGAAGCCCATGATAAATTTGGATTCCTTATACTAAAATGAAAGAAAAGCAATGAAAGATAAATATCAAGTAATAATATATTTTTTGTTCATTTATTTATTTATAATATATTTCTATGCTAATTAATAAATAGCAAAGAAAATAAAAAAATATATATATCTAAAGAATCAAAGAGTAAATCTAAGGGTTTCCAAAAATCAAGGCTTGTTTTTGATATTATTATGGGTTAAAAAAAAGTTATTTATTGCCAATATAGTTAACCGTATATTATGTTAGAAAATGTACCAAAACAGAAATATAACCAAGAGAAATCAAAGAGTGTAAAAAAAAAGGCAATCAAGAGTGAAAGCACTCCAAAAACAATTTTTTTCAAATCTTTCAGCATCGTAACATATCCTACATACAAAATCAACCCAATTATATACCCCCACTTTAAGTGCTGAAACTTTGGAAAGACTCAACTAACTTATTTATAGGATTTTCATCTGATGCATCGAGCTCTTCTATATACTGATGACCTAATTCTAAAAGATTAGGAATGCTTTCGTAATCATCAAATTGTATTGGTTTTTCTAACGACACTTGCCATCGTTGATAGCGACTTCCTAATAAACTGCACATTAGACGATCAATATCGCCTTCCTGTACTATGAGTTTTTGCCCCTGATCTAAATCTGGATTTAAAGGGTCTAGTACATAACTTCCTGTACCTAAAGAAAGTATAGATATCTTTTCTTTTGCTACTTTGTATTGAATAGCTCTTTTGTAGGCTGCATTTACGGGGTTACTGTGATATAAAGTTCCGTCTATAAAAATACCCTTGCCTTCTATCTTGTAAGATGGGAAATAGGTGGGTGCAGCCGTTGTTGCCATTAAAGTATCAAAAAAAGTATCATTATTTAAATAATCATTACTATCATCATAGCGTGTAAATAGATGTGCCGATTTTTTTTCATCTACTGCAGGAATAACCAATTCAGTAAGTGCTTGATTTAAGCGTAATTTATCGAAATGCCTGAAAAATAACCGATGACGACCTTCATCAGTATACTTTTGCTTGAAAATTTTCCATGGATTATTAGTAAAAATGTTTTTTATTTCACTCTGATAAAGATTCAATAAACCAGAAGCTGAAAACTGTGGTTTTAAATCCGAATAATCATAAAATGGTTCATTCTCTGGATCGTAATATTTCTGCCAAGATGGTACTGATAGTCCAGCAGCAATAATCCCTCCTGTTGATGTTCCAGCTATCATGTTAAATAGATGAGAAATGGGTCTATGTGTTCGATATTCTATCTCACTAAGCCACAAAGCAGGTAATACTCCACATACTCCCCCTCCATCAATTGAAAGAATATTATAAGTAGGACTTACATTACTATGGGAATTTTTTAAATAATCTCTCTCATATTTAATAGCCTCTTTTCCTTCTTTATAACGATTAATACGCCATTCAGTTGTGTTTTCTTCACTTAATTTTTTGAGAAGTGATTTCTGCTCATCAGCTAATTTATTTTTATTATCTAGTTTTAATGCTTCGATAATATTCTCTTTAGCTTCCTTATATTTAGCTTGCCTGCAGTAAGCAATACTACGAAAGCGCCAATACTCCGATAAAGAGGTTAAATTTGGGCACGTGTCAGAAAGTTGAATAATTTGAGTATACTTAGACAATTTTAGCAGACATTTTGCATAACCAAGCGCTGCATGTAAATTTTCGGGATCTGATTCACGTGCTTTTTCATAGTATTCTTGGGCAGCTTTCCAATGACGTAATGGATCAATTTTATTCTCCTTCTCAGCTAAATGTTCATAAACACATGCTATTGCAATATAAATGGGTATTTTTTCTTCGTCTGAAGATGCCTGTTCAAGTTGTTCGTTCAAATGACCAATACATTCAATATCTATATAAGTGATGAATTTAGGTAATTCTTCAGATGATTCTTTAGGTGATGATTCACCACTAATGACCCACAACAAATCCTCCAAAACTTCATGACGCCATTTAGCCGCATTAACAAATTGATAATTGGAGTTTATCGACTCTTGAACTTCTTTAATAGTTTCGATAGCTCGTTTTATTTCGTCCTTACCAGCATCTAATATATCAAAAATTGCTCGATTAATTCTCGTGATATTACGCATTTCTTCCAGCCTCGACTGAAAAGGCATTTCTTGAGAATCATCCTTGTGATCTTTAGCTATATCACTGTACTCATTAAGCGAAACAAAATCTTTAATTTTAGTGAAAATGTTAACTATATGTGGTTTTGTTCGTAATGCACGAATACGATCATCTAGTTTTTTTGCCTCAGTTACAAGCTTTTTGCTCATTACTCCATCAAAAACATTTATTGCTAACATTTTCAAATCCTTTGTTGTTTTTCCATTAATTTTTATTTTTCCACTAATTAAAACCTCACCAATCAAATTTAATAGATAGGCAATGCCGTCAGACCTAAAACCATACTTTAAAAGTGTATTTATTATGTGCTTAGTATCAATATAATCTTCCCGTTTTGCTAATTTTAAAAGGCTGGCATCTTTTTTAAATTCTTCAGAAAGTGCTTCAAGGAATTTCTGATATTCACCTTTATCGTAAGCTTCTAATGCTTTAATCATAATTTTATTGAGCTTTTCACGAATTTCTGGCTCTTCTAAAAGAAACGTGCCTGTCTTCCATAGGTTTACACCAGCCCATATTCCTAAACCTAGAGTAAATAATCCCCCAATGATGAGTGTAATTGGACCACCAATTGATGCAGCTCCAATTATAGCTACTGCTTCATAGATATTAACGCAAGAAGCTATAGTTACTGATGTGCCTACAGTCATTGCTCCTCCCATAACTCCTAATCCCGCTACTTTATGCTTGAGAGCACGATTTTTAGCGTGTAAAATCTCTTCTCTAGGTGCTTGATAACGAACTAAACTCCGATCTGCCTTGAACATTAGCCCCATGCTTATTTTTGCCATATCATTGTTAATTGAATCCTGAATAGTCTTCTTGTCAAAAAATGAAATTTCCTGATCCACCGTTTTTACTAAAGCCAGCGAATTATCAGATATGTCTTTTAGCTTAATCTCGGTATCTAGTTCTGGGGTTTCTTTATTCATTGTAGCATCTGCTGTAGCATCNACTGTAGCATTTATTGTAGGATCTCCACCTTTAACTTTATCAAATATTTTCTTTGCCTCGATAAAATCTTTTCGCGTGACCTTTTGAGAATTCTTAAGTTGCAACTGAATTGCCGATAAAGCATATAGTTGGGCTTCTATAAATTTGTTAGAAATATATAAGCATAATGCCATATTTCCTCGTAATTCTACCTGATTTTTTAGTTGTTTAGCTTTATCAGCAATTTTGCAAGCTGCTCGATATTCCTGATAGGCTAACATTCCATTATCAATGCTGAGTCTTTCTAATTGTTCAGAAGAATATTCCACAAGACCATCGTTTTCTAGCAGTTTCAATTTATTCCATTGTCCTTTAGCTGCATTACGGAAATCAATCGCAATTTTCCAAAGCTTGTTCGCCTTTTTTTTATGAAAAGTCATATAATCTTCATTTTGTAAGACTTCATCTAAGTCATTCAACAAGCTTTCCTTAAATTCTAGAGCAAAATTAAATATTTCTGCGCCAAGATTTTTATGTTTTTCTTGAAGCCAAGTTGAAGTATTAGGTCTATTTGTTTTATCAGAATGGAAATATAAAGCGATATCTTTAAAGCGTTTATTAATTTCTTCTTCTGTAAATAAAATGTTATTAAATAAGATTTCTTTCTTATTTGAAGATTTTAGAACGTGAAACATAAAAGCTAATCTTTTTGAATAAGCTGTACTACTAGCTAATGATTTTAAATGACTTAAAGAGGAAACCAATTGTTGCCTATTTTCTCTATTCTCTTTAATTTTTGAAATTTGATCCTCTGATTTCTTGTCAGGATTTGAAGTGTCATCTTCTTCCAGACCAATTATCGACTCATTAATTGGATTGTCTACTATCTTACGTAGAAAGGTCTCGCATATAACAATTTTCTTATAGTCTTCAAAAGTTTTGGGTAGATCATTGAATTGTTTAAAAGTTTGTCGGATAGATTTAATAACGCTATCTTCCAAAATGCTTTGAATCTTTTTTAATTCTTCCTCTACGGCTTCTTGAATATTCTCTTTGTTTTCTTCCTTAGGGATATAAGCTTGATTGATATTGCCCAATGTGGCATCCGTAAATAACCTTGAATTAGTTTCATAGATGTCTTTTCTCTGTTTTTTGAAAAGTTTTTCGAATTTTTTCGCTAGCCTTTCCTGTTTACTAACTTTGTCTAATTTACCGTCAATTTTTAAATAATTAGCATATGTTGTGTGATACTTATATCTAAAAATTCCATGTTGTTCTTCATCATCCTCTTCTAAATTATCAATCAACTCTTTTCCTTCTTTAAATTTTTGTTCAATCTCGTGTTGGTTTAGAGTTTTATCCTGGAGTTGAAGATTAATTAGATTTTCTATTTCTAAAAAAAAATTTTCAACTTGGGAAATTATTTGTTCCATTATGAATTCCGTCCAAATATGAAGCTACTGAATTTGCCTACGTTTCACTTTCATAAACGACGAAGTCGTATGAGATTTTTTTTTTTAACTTTGAATTTTTAAGCCATTCGATCATCATTATATATACTAAATCAATCCATATGGGAAATCAAACGTGTTGAATACCGATATGATAGTTTTTCTGTTTTTTATTGTCGATCTGAAATATATTGGCATCTGTTATAGTCAAAAAAAAAAAAAAAAAGAAACTACTATCTTTATGGGTTGGTGTTATTTTGCGTCAGTGATGCAGAGTTAAAAATTATTTAAGTCACGTGGACGAAAATTCATGATTTTATTAGTTTAAAAAAGTTACATATAAAAAATAACTATTGTACAATAAGGATCATCTCTAAGAGAATCGATATTCTTTTTAAAAAGAAATCTACACCAGAGTATTTAAAAGTATTGGAATGCATAAGTCTGTTATGACTGACCCATTTAATAAAATAAGTTGAAATGTTTTACAGTTATTTTAACTAGTTAATCTTTCTCAAAAGACTCTACCAACTTATTTATAGGATTTTCATCTGATGCATCGAGATCTTCCATATACTGATTGCCTAATTCTAAGAGATTAGGAATATTTTCGTGATCATCTAATTCTATTGGTTCTTCCAACCAAACCTGCCACCGTTGATAGCGATTTCCCAATAAATTGTACATTAGCCGATCAGTATTACCTTCCTGTTGAGGAAATACTACTTTGTGGAGATTTTGTGCCCAAAAAAGTTGACCTCTAATTAGGTCTGGATCTAAAGGATCTGGTATATAACTCCCTGTACCTAGAGAGAGCACAGAAATCTTTTCTTTTGCCGTATTATATTGGATAGCTTTCTCATAAGCTGCCATTGCTGGGTTATTGAGATGTAAAGAACCATCTAAGAAAACTCCCCTGCCCTCTATTTCGTATGATGGAAAAAAAGTGGGTGCAGCTGTTGTTGCCATTAAAGTATCAAAAAAGGTATCATTTTTCGGATAATTATTGCGATCATCATAGCGTGTAAAAAGATGTGTCTGTGTTAGGTTATTTTCATATACTGCAGGGATAACCAATTCAGTAAGTGCTTCATTTAAGCGCACTCTACCAAAATATTTAAAAAATAATGAACTGCGATCTTGATTTGTATACCTTGGTTTGAAAAACGACCATGATCTATTAGCAAAAAATAGGTCTTTTGATTGGTTTCGGTAAAGATTTAACAAATCTAAAGCTGAAAGCTTTGGTTTTGAATCATCTGAGCATTTATAATATGGGTTATTACATTCATCATATCTTATCTCCCAGGATGGTACTGATAGTCCAGCAGCAATAATCCCTCCGGTTGATGTTCCAGCTATCATGTTAAATAAATGAGAAATGGGTCTATGGGTACGATATTCTATCTCACTTAGCCACATAGCAGGTAATACTCCACATATTCCCCCTCCATCAATTGAAAGAATATTATAAGTAGGACTTTCATTACTATGGGAATTTTTTAAATAATCTCTCTCATATTTAATAACCTTTTCTCCTTCTTTGTAGCGATTAATACGCCATTCAACTGTATTTTCTTCACTTAATTTTTTGAGAAGTGATCTCTGCTCATCAGCTAATTTATTCTTATTATCTAGTCTTAATGCTTCAATAATATTCTCTTTAGCTTCCTTATATTTAGCTTGCTTACAATAGGCAATACTACGAAGGCGCCAATACTCCGATAAAGAGGTTAAACTTGGACACGTGTCAGAGAGTTGAATAGTCTGTGTATATTTTGATAATTTTAGTAGACATTTTGCAAAACCAAGGGCAGCACCTAGATTTTCAGGATCTGCTTCTTGTGCTTTTTCGTAATTTTTTTGAGCAACTTTCCAATGGCATAAACTGTTTAATCGGTTAGTTTTATCCTCTTTCTCGGCTAATGTTACATAACAAACTGCTATTGCATTATGAAGGTGTACTTTTTCTTTGTTCGAAACTACTTGCTGTAGTTGTTTATTTAGATAACTAATATAATTATCATCTACATAGGTGATTAAAGATAATTTAGATGATCCTTCAGAAGATTCTTCAGGTGATCCTTCACCATTAATTATCCATAATAAATCCTCCAAAACTTCATGACGCCATTTAGCCGCATTAATAAATTGATAATTAGAGTTTATCGACTTTTGAACTTCCTCAATAGTTTTAATTGCTCGTTCAATTTCTTCCTTACCACCATCTAATATATCAAAAATTGCCCGATTAATTCTTGTAATATTACGCATTTCTTCCAACCTTGAATGAAAAGGCATTTCTTGAGAATCATCTTTGTGTTCTTGAGCTATATTACTATACTCTTTAAGCGAAACAAAATCTTTAAATTTATTGAAAGCACTAATATAATTTATGGGTTGGTCTTTTCGTAATTCGTGAATACGATCATCTAGCTTTTTTGCCTCAATTTCAAGCTTTTCACTCAGTACTCCGCCAAAAACATACATTGCCAATGCCTTTAAGTCTTTCGTTGTTTTTCCTTCGATTTTTATTTTTCCACTACTTAAAACTTCACCAATCAAATTTAATAAATAAGAAATTCCATCAGACCTAAAACCATATTTTAAGAGTATATCTATGATATAATCAACATTAATAGTATCTTCACGTTTTCTTAATTTTAAGAGACTAGCGCCTTTTTTAAATTCTTCAGAAAGTGCTTCAAGAAACTTCTGATATTCTCCTTTATCATAAGCTTCTAGTGTGTCAATCATAATTTTATTAAGCTTTTCACGAATTTCTGGCTCTTCTAAAAGACGGGTGCCTTTTTTCCATAAGTTTACACCAGCCCATATTCCTAAACCTAGAGTAAATAGTCCTCCAACGAGTGCGAGTGGACCACCAACTGATGTAACTCCAATTATAGCCACTGCTTCATAGATATTAATGCAAGCAGCTACAGATACTGTTCCTCCTATAGTCATTCCTCCACCAATAACTGCTCCTCCCGCTACTTTATGCTTGAAAGCACGATTTTTAGCGTGTAAAATTACTTCTTTAGGTGCTTGATAACGAACTAAACTCCGATCTGCCTTGAGCATTAGCCCAATGCTTATTTTTGCCATATCATTATTAATTGAATCCTGAATAGTCTTCTTGTCAAAAAATGAAATTTCCTGGTCCACCGTTTTTACTAAAGCCAGCGAATTATCAGTTGTGTCTTTTAGCTTAATCTCAGTATCTAGTTCTGGGGTTTCTTTATTCATTGTAGCATCTGCTGTAGCATCCACTGTAGCATTTATTGTAGGATCTCCACCTTTAACTTTATCAAATATTTTCTTTGCCTCGATAAAATCTTTTCGCGTGACCTTTTGAGAATTCTTAAGTTGCAACTGAATTGCCGATAAAGCATATAGTTGAGCTTCTATAAATTTGTTAGAAATGTATAAGCATAATGCCATATTTCCTCGTAATTCTACCTGTTTTTTTAGTTGTTTAGCTTTATCAGCAATTTTACAAGCTGCTCGATATTCCTGATAGGCTAATATTCCATAATCCACACCGAAAAGCTTTAATTTTTCAGAAGAAAACTCCTCAACATCTTCTTTTTCTAATATTTTCAATTTATCCCATTGGCCTTTAGCTGCATTACGATAGTCAATTGCATTTTTCCAAAGATCATTTGCTTTTTTTTCATGAAATATCACATAGCCTTCATTCCGTGAGACTTCTTCCAGGTCATCCAATAAGATTTCTTTAAACTCTAGAGCAAAATTAAATAGTTCTACACCAAGATTTTTATGTTTTTCTTGAAGCCAAGTTGGAGTATTAGGTCGATTCGTTTTATCAGAATGGAAATGTAAAGCAAGATCTTTAAAGCGTTTATTAATTTCTTCTTCTGTAAATGTAATATTGCTAAATAAGATTTCTTTTTTATTTGGAGAATTTAGAACATGAAACATAAAAGCTAATCTTTTAGCATAAGCTGCACTACTAGCTAATGATTTTAAAAGATTTAAAGAAAAAATTAACTGTTGTCTGTTCTCCTTAATTTTTGAAATTTGATCCTCTGATTGCTTATTAATATTTGAAGTCTGATCTTGTTCATCAATTAGTGACTCGTGAATTGTATTATCTGCTATCTTGTGTAAAATGGTCTCATGTGTAACAATTTCCTTATAGTTTTCAAAAGTTTTTGGTATTTTATCGAATTGTTCGAAAGTCTGTCGGATAGATTTAATAACGCTATCTTCCAAAATGCTTTGAATCCCTTTTAATCCTTCCGCTACGGCTTCTTGAAACTCAGAATTAGAAGCTTGATTGATATCGCCCAATGTTGAATCCATAAATAATCTTGAATTTGTTTTGTAGGTAGAGTATATTCTCTGTTTTTTAAAAAATATTTCAAATTTTTTCGCTAGCTTTTCCTGCTTACTAGCTTTGTCTGCTTCACCGCTAATTCTTAAATAATTAGCATATGTTGTGTGATATTTATACCTAAAAATTCCATGTTGTTCATCATCATCCTCCTCTTCCAGACTATCAATCAACTGTTTTCCTTTTTTAAACTTTTTTTCAATCTCTGTCTGATTTAGAGTCTTATCCTGAAGTCGAAGCTTAATTAAATTTTCTATTTCTAAGAAACAATTTTCAATTTGAAATATGATTTCTTTCGACATTGTAGATTTCGTTATTCAACAGTGAGTCATCCTTTTGTCGATTTGGGTGAACGTAAATATACAGAATTTAAACTTTTAAAAACGTGGGGAATTTTTTCTTTTTTTTTTTAGTATCATTGATTTGTAACCGTATTACAAACAAACCGTTTTTTCTGTTTTATTGTAGATCTTGCTAAATGCTGTTGTGCCCCAGATCGAAATTGCCCCAAGTTTGGGGCACCAGTGTTTTCAACTTCCCATAATTAAAGTTTACAAATTAATCTAATTAATAGATTCACTGCACAAATTTCCTTTTTTGTAAGTTTGTATAACATTCGTGTAATACAACTGAGAAAAAAATTCCTTTTTTTTTGGAAAATTGTGTAATGTAACGTAATTTCGGCCAGGATTATGAACTTGGCCAAAATTAACCTTTTTAATGAGTCACGTGATATATGTTATTTTACTTAATAAATAACTTTATTAAAATATATAATTAAACAAATAACAATTAAATTTCTTCCACCAGACTTGGCTTCCTCGCTGTTGCATCATGGCATCTCAGCTTCCCGCCAAAGACGTCATCTTGTCACGTGCTCTCGCCGACGTGGCTCAGGTTTCAAGGCTACCATCGTCGACCTCAGCCCCTACTCCGGATTTGCTGGTTAAGGCATTTTCTCTTGGAACTCCCTGGATCAACCTTTTGGACCATTTGGTCCCTCTGATGGATCTGACAGTTCGGGTAGTTAGGTTACGGCTCTCCTTTAACTTATTTTAAGGGACTGGAGGGGATACTTTCTGGATGGTCGACCTGGTTGCGACCTCTCATTGCGAAGTTGCATACTGGGTATATTTTTATATTAGGTTTATAGCGTAGGCATTTAGATTAGTTTTACTTTTTAAATTCTTATTTATGTAAACTAGATAGAAATGAGATCCATATATTTTATTATTTTATGTATTCTGTGTCTATTTTCTATTACAAATTAATTAATAAAATATGCTGTTAAAACAAAAAAAAAAAAACAAATAACAATTAAAATAGGGTGGAACATTCCTCATATGACAGCACTTACATGAGGCAATTCTGATAACTGAAAGAAAAGTGCGGGTCAATTAAGCTTGCTAGTTTGAGCCTTTTTTTGATTGTTTTTATATAGCTAAATGGATTGGTTTTACCTAATTTAATTCATTAGGCATAGACAGTTTGTTATTAGGGATAACTCTAATAGGAGCTCAGCTACCTTTCTTAAATAATTTTATATATAGTTTTTATATAAAGAAATTTTTATTTCTTATTTGTTACTTGTCCAATTTGTAGTGAATCTGCGCTTTCATAAAAATAAAAATAAAAATATAATTAAACAAATTTTATTTTTTTCAGTTATTTTTTTACTATAAAAAAAATGCTTCTTTAATATTAAATTTAATTTTTTTAGCTTATTTTTCTAATTAAAATAAAAGGATTAGTTTTAAAATAAAATAATAATCAGCTTTTAATCTAATTTTATAATAAAATAAAATAACTATTTATATTACTTTTATAAAGTGAATAAATATGTATTTAAATATAAATTAATTCTATTTAAAATATATATTTTTTTTAAGAAAATTTCTAAGTTTACACGGGGTGTCTGGACACGTGTCACGTGATTTTTACTATATGATAATTTATCACCCCCCGTGTCATACCTTCTGTTTTCATTTTTTCTATTTATTCTAGGGACTTAGAATTTTTTCAAGGTGTGAAATCATATTCATCACATGTTATTCGTCACGTCCTTAATTTTGGCCGGATTTCATAATGCCGGCCAGAATATCCTTTTTTGGAATATCGTACTACGTTACACGATCCAAAAAAAGGCAATTTTCTTTCTCTCGAAAATCGAATTTTGGGTTACACTAAATTCCCAAAAAGGCAATTTCATTGCAGATCATTTAATTCCGGCCGGAATTATGACCCCGTGTTCAGACACCCCGTGTACAAATAGAAATCGCCAAATATTAAATACTAAAGTTAAATTGCAATTGCAATTTATTATATACAATTCTATTAATAATAAGGGAAAATTTATTCCTCATCCGGGGTGAGACAGGGACGATGATTTTTTTTATTTTACATAATAACACATAATCACAAAATTTTGTGATATAAGCAAAAATTACATTTTTACACAACAAAATTTCACAAAATTAAGGAAAAAATTTTTTTTCATATAATTTATTTTTATTTTTATCGTAGAACAGCAAAACAACAGGTAAGTTATAAAAAACAAAGTAGAGAAGACTTCGTATATAATATATGCTACGCTGCTGAAATATCTAGACACTAGGTCCTGACTGCTGGCTGCCGGAAACAGGTGGAAGCATTAGCTACTAGTTCGACGATAAAGGGGAAGGACAAAGTAAACACACAAAAAAAAAAAGAAAGGAGAAGGAATCTATGTGGCTAGACAAATAGGGTTGCTCAACCCGCCAAAACGTGAAGAGGCCCTATCAGATCGAAGACTATTCTAATTCGCCTTACCACCACCACATGATTTGGAACGTTTTCTTGACTTCTTAGAATCTTGTTTTGTAAGGAGCTTCACAAGAGTTGCCAGAACCTCCGCAATGGATCCTGAGGAAGACGACGAGCTAGACCGAGTCTTGGGCTTGTTCTTCTTATTTCTGTCTTTGGAGGAGTGTTTGGATTTCTTAGAAGTATCTTTGGAAGCACGTGACTTTTTATCAGGTGACTTTTTACTGCTGAATGTGTCATGTGACCAATTATAAGATTTGTTCGAGATGATGAAAGNTTGCNGAAGCGCTTTGATCAAATCNTCNTGNTGGCCAAAAAAGCCAATCAGTTTGGAACCTTTGGGTGTCTTCACCAGTTTGATGGCCTCCCAGTTGAATGTCTCTTTAAATTCCGTATTGTTGAAAATATCGAGTTCTTTGCAGGTGGAAGGTAAGTCCTTTATTACGGCTTGTTGGGATAATCGCTGTTGCCTTTGCGCC
>QKYT01000021.1:412191-430770 GCA_003550305.1 Glomus cerebriforme
TAATTTGAACACTTTGGCCAAAGAAAATAAGCAAAGGAAGCTTAAGTAAAGTTGTTCAGCAGGCATGGAAATAATTGCATATTAATTTTCATGAGGCTAGTTCAAGTGGTTATGGAGCTATGAATTTTTTTGTAATAATATTAAAGACACATTTTTGGAAAAAATTTAAAATGCAATCATTAACATTATATATCATTATATGATCACGTGATGGGGTGAGGAATATTATAAATTTTCCCTAATAATAATTATAGAAAAATAAAATTACTACTATTGAAATTTTCTTATCAAATGAATTTAATGATTTCAAAAATATCTTTAATATTTACCAAATTCAAATAGAATTATTAATATTAATATAAAAAGAAATATTAGAAAAGGAAATTTTTTATTAAAATATTGCTTTTTATTTATAACCAAAGATTATTTTTGTAAATTATATTAATTGTTATTATTAGATTAAATAAATAAAATAATTAGTTTTTAGAAAATTTAACTAATTGTTAAAAATAAAATTCTTTCATACCTGATAATATAGACAAAAAATTATCAAAAAAAAATTTTTATATACAGAATTTAAATAATAAAATATGAAATTTTTCTGATATACAGTATTTATCAAAAATTTCTTTTTTTATATTAATTTACTTAATATAAAAAAATATAATATAATATATAATAATAATTTTTGATATATTTATAAAAAATTTTATAATCTTTCTATATTAAATATATCTTAAAAATCCTTTATTATATTTTTTTTATTTATTAGAAAATTGAAATTAAGTGAATAAAGAAAAAAAAAATAAAAAAAATTTAATAATACTGTAACTAAATAAAAAAAAATAAAAAAATAATTTTAAGTCAACATTATTACATTTAACCAATATCATATAATCAAAAAAATAAATTTTTTCTTTTTTTTTTATAGTGATGAGAAACTAACCATTTTATTTATTTAGCTTTAGTAATAAATTCATATTTTTTATATTTTTTTAAAATTTAAAAATAAATAAATAGTTATTAACCAGGAAAAATTCTAAAAAATATATTTATCTATAAATTTCACTTGGATTATAACAATTATATGTTAATTGTTAAGAGTAATAATAATAATAAATTTAAAATTCTTATATTAAACAATCATAAACAAAAAAAAAACAATGATACAATGAATGAATAAAACAAACTCATTCATCTAGTCATTTGACTTTATCCATTCATTGAAATCAATAAATTCCTTCAAATAAACAGAAAAAAAAAGAATAAATGAATAAACTTAGTTCATTCAAGATCCTGGTTATTCAGCTTCATCTGTTCCCTAAAAAGAAGAGAAAAGGAAATGGTAATAACGTTTCATCAAAATAACAAAAAAAAAAGAGCAAAAAAATAATGAAATGAACTTACCATAGTTCATTCGTTCTAGATCCTGGTCGTTTGGCTTTATCCCGGTCGTCCGTTCGTCCAGATTCTCTAAAAAAAGAGAGAAGGAATGTTAATAATTTTCCTTTAAATAACCAAAAAATGAATGAACGAACTTACCATATTTCAATAGTTCAAGATCCTGGTCATTTGGTTTCGTCCGTTGATTCCGTTCGTTCGTTCTTAAAAAAAGAGAGCCATTTTTTTTTAAATGAAGCGAACCATATGCAAAAAAATGACTAAAAGTGCATGATCATTTTTCTTTATCAGCAATCTTTTGATGCTGGGCAAAATTTTCAACTGGGGCAAATTTGGATCTGGGGCACCACAATTGCCCGAAATCGTTAAAAATTGATATTTCCAATTTGGGGCAATCGATTTTGCCCCAATTTGGAATTGGGGTAAATTCAAATTGGGGCACAATAATTGCTAATTTATAATTCACATGATGGAAAAATAATGAGATTATTTATACGAAAGCCAATACATTCTTCCAAGGTTAAATATTTTTTTAGTCTTAGTTTAGTGAAATAATGGGAGAGAGTGATGGGTAAAAAGGGGTTCGTACATCTAATCGCCTTTTTAGGTAGCTGGTATTTGATTGCCCTTTATGTAATTATTAGTCCGACGTGGTTAGATACATAATAATAATAATAGTTGGGTATGGTAATCCTATTACTACCTAACTTAGTCACAAATTAAAAGTAAAAATAATATGTACTGTTTATACTTATAACAAATATATTAGAAATAAATTGTGTAAGATCAAATAAATGTATATTTTTATTAAATTAAAACAATAATTACCACTTCAACAAACGAAATAAACTTTCTCCGTGGTGCATAACCTTTTACTAGTCTTTTTATTAATGACTTAGATTTTAGTTGCTGGTTAATTATGCTAAATGATAATTTATTTTTACAAAATTAAATTTTATGAAAATGATACAATTTAAAAAATTACTCTTTAATATAGGACAAGTTTCAGAATTTTAATATATCAGTATATTGAATTTCGGGATTTTGAAAGTGTCGGGATTTTGTAATTTCGGGAATTTATATAGTGTCGGGACGAATTTAGGATGATCAATGGTTACACATGTAAAGCGTGACAAAGATATATTTGAGTTTATATATATTCTTTACAAAAAGTTTTATAATAA
Organism: Glomus cerebriforme; assembly: GCA_003550305.1. NCBI lineage: Eukaryota > Fungi > Glomeromycota > Glomeromycetes > Glomerales > Glomeraceae > Glomus > Glomus cerebriforme. Next base: position 414,777 of record QKYT01000021.1, read on the forward strand.
TAAACAAAAATTAATAACAAATAATAACGAATTAAAAAGTTGGTGAGAAATATGCGCAGAAAATAACAGATCAAAAGCTAACAGGTATTTTTAGCGAAATAAGAACAAAAATGGAAATAAAAAAATAACAATACAAAAGAAAAATGGACAAAAATGGAAAATGAATTTAACAAGAACGATAAAATAGAATTAAACGAAGTTAACAAAAATTTTATTAAAATAGATAAATAGATAAATAATCAAAAAGACAAATATATAGAAAATATTATAACACAGAAACAAATAAAACAAATACAATATAGAAATAGAAAAAAGAAGGAAATGATTCGATAATAATAAGATGGGAAAAATACAAAAAGAAAAGAACAGATTTAAGAAGAAAGAGGGATAAGGGAAGTAAAAATGAAAGAAAAAATAAAGATAGAAGAAATAGAAGAAATGATAACGAAATATAGAAAATATATGAATTGGAACAAGACAACAAAATATATAATGATCAAACAAGAAATGATGAGCTAACAACATCAAACGAAGATAAAAAACACGAACATATAGAATTAAAGATTATTTAGAAATATTACCAACATACAAAATTTTAAACAAAAGAGATCAAAGAAATTATTCAGCCAAATGGAACCATATATGGACGTGTAAAAACAACAATACAACAATACAAAAAATCATTGAAATAATAACATCAAAAATATTAAAAAAGAAACGAACATCAAAAATCAACGAAAGAAAATGGAAAGAAAGACTATGGTAAATAATAACAAAAAGATCGAAAATTAACAAAATTATTAAAAGAATACATAATAACAAATTATAAAATAAAATAATTAAAACACACATGAAAACATCAATAACAGAAATAGCAGAAATAATAGATTTATTACAAACAATTTGGCACCATCAGGGACTTCATTTACGTTTCGTTAAAAAACTGCCAACTCGATCTATCACCTATATTCGAACACGACCCTACTTCCCTAGACCTAAAGTTGACTCCTTACAATTTGTATCTGAGAACACTCACCCATATGAAGGATATTTTGCTTTCGTATACTCTTTCCCCTGTTGAACGTGACACTTGGACCATTATCAATTCAGGACCATCGATCAGAGATTTAATACTTACCCATCATCCAAAAAATAATTAATAATATAGTCATTAAAAAATTTAAAAATATAATCATTACAATGTACTGTAGTTACATAATTCCTAATTAATATTCTTAAATATTTTCAATAGGAACGGGTAATGATAGATTAATAAATAAAATAAAATAAAATAAAATAATTGACAAAAGTTTTGAACTTCTAAATTGCTCATTATTTGCTTTGACTTAATCAGTTTGTGTTCTTATTTCATCAAACTTGAATATAAACAGCTTGGCTTATATAATAAATCAATGATAAGAATAAAAAATCTGGAGCTAACTAGACGCTATATTTTGAAACTTAGGTTTTCATAATGTTCTATACTTTTATTATTAGATTTATAATCTAATATAATATAGGATAGTAATAAATGGATAAAGTATCTCTTAGAAAGTGATAATAAACGTTACAAGGATCATTTGAAAAGGTGATGGAGTTGAGACTTTCACTATATGTTAATAGGTTGAATGTGGAAAATATGAAAGCATTTGCAGAAACTTCAGGAGCTAGCCAGCTCAAAAGATTTTGTGAACAATTTATCCTAGATAATAGTACATTACAAATAATGAAACGATGAATACATTTTTGTTTAAATTTTATAAATAATTTATTAATGATTTATATCTTTATCTTCCATAATAGAAGTACTGTATAAGTTCATATCATCCAGATTTTTGTTTGTTGCTTTTCATATATTTATTGAATAAAAAGATCTGAAATACTGTAATTGCTTATACAAATTGTATTAATCAATTAGATTTTTATTTTGTTAGATCAAATTTTTTAAAATGAATCATATTCTTTATATCGACTTTTAATGCTCAAATAAAATATCTTTGGAGAATTTACTATGTAAAATCGTTTAGAATTTATTAAATAATCTTCATTATAAAAGGATTTCTAGCGATAAATGAATTAATTTCTATTTCTGACGATCTTTGTAATAATTTTAATTCGGCCAGAATTAGAATTGCACGATCTATAAAAATTTAAAATTAAAATAAAAATGATTGAACCAACTCAAGTTGAACCATATAATCCTGAGATAGTTTTGTAGATATAAATTGTATGATTTTATCCCTTCATTTGTAGGTCTTCACAGGTATATTGCCTGCAAACCTTTTAAATTTATAACAAATGTACAGTACTGAATATAACAAAAATTGTTAAAATATTACAACCCCTCTGTTTTTCATTTTTACTATGTACAGTATTCTGGGAACAGAGAATTTTTTCGATATGAAAATCCTATTGTTACCTATTGTTTGTTTCTTAATGCTGTAATGCTGGCCAAAAATTACGGGATCAAACTCGGCTTTAGAGTTTAGACATCCTAATTTTTATGTAATATGAAAATCATTTATCAGGTGCACAAATTTGCTGATTTAATTTGTGTAACATATTACAAATATGCTTTTATTTCGGATTATCAAATATATTCTGAAATATAAATAATTACAGTCAAATTTATCTATAATTTTATAATTAAGCTATTCAAGGATATATAATTCATTATGAGTTGTTAAAATTTTTGAAAAGTTGCAGGCAAATATGCTGTGAAGACATGATAAAATGAAAAATCATTTTTTATTTTACAATTATAATTATTATTTATTGGTAACGCAACTATAAGGCGATCACGTGTTAGTTCATTAAAGTAGTATTTATACATGGCACGTGACATTCCCGATGCGTCGAACAAGCATGTGCTAACTCAAAATGGTATTATAGAAAGTTACGAATTTACAATATAACATTTTAAAGGTATGGCAATATGGCAAATGTAATAACATAATTGAAAAATTGATGTTGAATATGAAAAAGAAAATACGAGCATGTATATGAAATTTTTAATTTTTATCTATATTTTTGTAATATTACACTATGATCTGAATATTTTAATCGAAAACGTATGATTACTCATGAAAAAATCAATGAATAGTCTTATGATAAAAAAAATTTAGGGTAAAATCTTTTCCGATTACTATAATATTTATTATTTTGCGTATTAAAAAACTTTATTTTGAGGCAACGTTTAATGCCGATCTTATAGGATAAACCAATTCCCCCTAATTTTTACTCATATTGTTCTATTCAATTTTGATCTCCACTAAATTACTAAAATAGGATGAAACGTTAAAAATTAAACTTGGTGTGGAAGAAACCGAAGAACACGATTAAAAACGGGTAAAGCATCCCTTCATGTACTTCACTCAAGTACTGGAAAAAAGGCGTTTTTATCAGCCCTCACATGAAGTTTTTAGATGAATTTAATGAAGACAAAATAAGACAGACTGTGTCATGTTATGAACATCATGAACAAATCCGCAAGATTTTCTCTGTCCATCTTCCAGGAAGGGGAAGGCTTTAAAAAGAAATCTTTAATATAGCTGATATACATATTATATTTATTTTCATCTATTCATAAACTTTTATTCGAAATCTAAACCGATTAGGATTTCCGAATCGATTAGCTTATCGATGGAATGCTAAATAAAGTCAAATCTTAATGTGGAGAGTAGATCCGGGGATTCTTTGATCATTAATATAAATATCATAACTAATTATTCTGAGCAATATACGAGACTACGTCTACTTTGGCAAGTCTCTTTCGCACGGTATATCAGAATCAACTGTACTAGGGAACTAAATTTCGAAATATGGAACCCGGGTATTATTCCCTTTCTCGCGTATACAACAGAAAGGAAGATCAATATATTTGATTTTCTATTATCGGTAAGTATATAAATGTGTATGAACCAAGTGGTTTTTTTTCTTTCACCCCCATTTTTTTTAAAAAAAATAATTTTTTTTTGACAATCTATAATAAAAATTCTATTTTTTTTTTTTTTAACGTGAATATTTAATATTTAATGGCAAGTCATTATTTAGATTCTTAACTTATTCATTTCTCAATATATATAATTATTATATTATTAATAAACGTGTTCAATAAATTTAATTACTTTTTTTTTTTTAGAAAAAATGACTGGCAATAAATTTTATGTATACGCATGTGCAGGATTTTCTGCTATTGGTAATGTATCTTATAATTTGATTTTTTTTTTTTTTTTTTTGACGAGGTTAACAATATCATATCATTTTGTTTTTAGGGGGCCTACTTTTTGGATATGATATCGGTAAGTAATTTGCTTCTTTAAAAAAAAATCAATTTAATTTATACAACATAAAAGTTAATGAATTTTGTTGAATAGGTGTTATATCTGGAGTCCTTACTATGATTCATTTTCGTGAGGAATTTCCTTCTGGACCAGCAAAAGAAGGATCGATTGTGTCATCGTTTTTAGCAGGGTGTTTTTTTGGTAATGATAAATTATGGAATGAGGCGCAGTATATAAAAATTGCCTCCAAAGTTTTCGATCTTATGAATCTCTAATTATTTGTGATTTATAGGCGCACTTGCATCAGGATATCTTTCTGATAAACTTGGTAGAAAATATTCGGTTCTTGTCGGATCTATTGTGTTTTTTGTTGGTGGTGTTTTACAAGCAACTTCTGCGACTTTTGCTCAATTGTACACTGGAAGAGTTATTTCTGGCATTGCAGTTGGGTGAGTTATTATCTTTACGTAACAGTTTTAGAAATTACAATTAGTCACATATCTATTTACACGCGTTGTTTTTAGTGGACTTTCTATGATTGTACCTCTGGTAAGTATTATTATTTGTGCAACTGCGCATTTATTCGTGTCTATATTTAAATAACATTGTCCTATAATTTCAAAAGTATCAATCTGAGATTAGTCCAAAAGAAATCCGTGGGCGTTTGGTATCTCTTCAACAATGGTCGATTACTATAGGGTAAATTAAATAATATACATTTATTATTTTATTAATTTTATACAATTAAATGAATTTTCAATTGCCTTTTCTTTTTAATTTTATATTTTAGGATTGCCATTTCATTTTGGATCGATTATGCTACAGAAAAAATCGATTCACCTCAACAATGGAGAATTCCATTATGGCTTCAAATTGTTCCAGCATCAATTCTTGGTTATTAAATAATAATTTTTACATTGTTTTTTTTCATTGTTTAATACCTTACTTATTATTGCTATTGTTTATTTTCTCATTTCAAAGTTATTGGAACGTATTTTCTTCCATTTTCACCACGTTGGTTACTTGATCATGATCGTGACGAAGAAGCAATAGAAGTATTAGCAAAATTGCAAGGTGGAGGAGATAAAAATGCAGCAATTGTACAAGAAGAATACAGGGAAATCAAAGAAAATATTAAATTCGAACGGGAAATTGCTGCAAAAAGTTATTTGGAATTGCTTAAAGTAGGTCCTGAGAATATTCGTAGAAGAATGATTTTGGGAGTTTGTATCCAGATGTTTCAACAATTGACTGGAATTAATGCTATTATGGTAAGATTCAGCTAGAAAGTAGAAAAAAAATTACATGATCGTATAATTTACCTTTTGTTAACTATTAATTTGTAGTACTACGCACCTCAAATTTTTAGTAATGCTGGACTTGCATCTAATTCTTCCAGACTTCTTGCTACAGGAATTAATGGTAAGTAATATACATTTTTAATATAATATATTAATAATATGAGACGTGTTTTTATATTATGCTCGTTTTTTAGGTATTGTCAATATGTTATCCACAATTCCTGCAATACTTTGGATAGATCGTTGGGGACGTAGACCAACTTTGTAAGATATAATATTTATAGAATTTACTTTTATCCACCTTTGAAATGACTTATTAAATTATATATATCTCTCTTTTAAGAATATCAGGAGGCATATTAATGGGAATGTCAATGCTGATTATAGGATGTGTATTAGCAGTACATGGAACAAAATATTATGATGCGACGTTGGGAAAACATTTTTTACATTTAGACAATAAATCAAGTTCCTATGCTGTTATTGTGTTCATATATGTTTTCGTGGCTAGCTTTGCTTATTCTTGGGGTCCGGTAAATATATTAATTAAATACAATTATAAACCTATATTATGGGATATCATCTACTTATTAATATCATCATCATTTGTAGACTGGATGGATTTATCCTGCTGAAATTTATCCATTACGGTATATTTATTATTTATTTATATTTACTTAATTAAAACACATCTTTATTTTATTATATTGACAATATGGTCTTAAAATCATTAGCATTCGAGGAAAAGCTATGTCGGTAACAACAGCCAGTAATTGGCTATTTAATTTTTTTATTGGACAAATTGTACCAACATTAATGGATGATATTACATGGGGGTAAGATTTTTATTAAATTTTTTTTTTATTATATCCTTTTTAACTTTAATAATGATTCATAATTTGTTAATTAATCTTTTATATTTGTAAAGTACATATATAATCTTTGGAATTTTATGTGTAATAATGGCGATTGCGATATTTGCATTTTATCCAGAAACAAAAGGTAAATCATTAGAAGAGATGGACGATTTATTCAAAAAGACTTCTACTTCAAAGCAGCAAAAATCAAGAGATTTGGAAGTTGGAAAGCCTGAAGAACAAACTATAAATAAAAATGAACCAATTATACAAAAACTGAACTAAGTGTAAAGAAAATACGAAATGCAATGAAATGATAATTAAATATATTTAATTTATAGCATAACTTGAATATTTGTAAGACTAATTAAAGAAACGTATTTTTAATAAAGATTATTTAACATGTATAATATTTCAAACTTATTTATTGTTCGTGTAACATTGCTTATAAATTTATTATCAATATATATTTTATTTTATTTTATTTTATTTATTATTCATTTATTTATTTATTTATTTGATGCACATTTTAAAAAAATTCGATCCCAATTTGAAACTTTATCATCTTCCAATTTATTCTCTTGTGAGATCTTTTCGATGCCAGATAACAAAACGTGCTAGAACAACCGTTACGTAACACGGTTAAGCGCAATATAACCGTGCCGGATTTGTTGCAAATCACCCTGAAAAAAGTGAACTTATTATAATTTGTTTCAACATTGCAGATAATAGCCAATTAAGATTTATTTTCTTCATCACACGGTGGAGCATGACACTTTATCACGGCCAATATTTTGGTAAATTCAAAAAGTATATATACTAGGTCCCCAATTTTAATCCCTTTGACTTATGATAAAAAATATTTTAAACCTTATTTTTATTGGAAGTTGGGTAAAGTGATAGAGCGAAACAATTCTAGTTTTATATAACCTGTTAAATCAAGTGCCGATTTCCTTAATATGTATCACCTATACAAAACTTGATAATATGAAATCATATCGTGACCAAATCTTGTTTATAAGGTCTTTGATAAATTTTCAACTTGGTCACGTTATGTTTTGATTTAAAAAATTCTGCAAAGTTGTATATTTGAGATTTTATCAAACTCCAGAGTGAATAGCTATATGTTGTGCATAAGGTGTCGATTTGCGTCAGACAGAATTTGGAACCGGTTGCATTTTTGAAAACCGAATTTAAAACGGGTGCAACCGTTTGACCCTTTTCAAACCGGTTAACCGGTTGAAACCGATTTTTTGTGTACCCGGTTTATATTTATTATGATAATTATCAACTTAAATAAAAATATTAATTCTTATTATTAATATTTTAAAAACCGATCTTTTAATTCATAAAGAACTAATTTTTCAGTTCTTTTTGTTTTACATAATATTATTAATAAAAAAATAAAACTGTTTTTTATTATAAGAACTAGATTATGATGTGCGGCGACTTTGTCGCCGCCAGTTTAGATAACATCAGGTTGTAGGATAATGTTCAATACAGTAAAATTTAAAAAATCATTTTTATAATGATAAAGTATAGGAATTTGTATTTTATGCACCTTGCATATTATGCATCCCTTGCACTCCAATTTTAGTATGCACGGAAATAAAATAATTATTTATTTACGTGTAATTGTTTAAAATTATACTTGTTTATCATGACACGTGATCTCAATTTACTATTTACTAGGGGTTGGATAAATAAACGGGGGGCCAACTTAAGGTTACACAGGCTGATCAATAAACCGCCAGAACTGTCGCATAAAATCAGTTACACAAACGAATTTTATTTTATTTAATTTATTTACCTACTACAACCTATCTTGTATAGCTGTATATACTGATTGGTCCCCCTTTCACATGCACGCCACGGAAGTGACGCTCCCATTATGAAAGATTAGTACGTAATAGAATAACTAGAACTAAATAAAAAAACCTCCATCCCTATCTTCTTAATAAATTTTTAGTATAGCTAAAACACACTCTAAGAAGACTGTACCCTCTTTACTATAAGTCATGAGGTCAGACAAAAATTTACAAAAAACTATATCCTATAGAAAAAGTAAATTTCAGATTGAGGTCTGAACACATATAAAAAAAATCCCTAATGGATTGACTAAAATAATGACCGACCTCCATAGCCAGAGAAAATTATTTCCAATACAACCCAAAAATAAAATATTTTATACCCATCCCTATGACCTACTACTTCCATGCACCTTATTCTTTTTTCCTTTTCTTGACTTAGACTTTTCTTGCCCTGCTATTATCTTTGCTAAGGCTTTTGCCAAGATATCCGCTACGCTATCTTGTTTAATTCCTCCCCGCTTCTTGTTTGAATTTTTCTTTGATGATGAAGTATCCTTCGATTTTTTCTTGTCTGAGTTCTTTTTATTGGAATTGCTTTTTCTGTTATTATTGCCTTGGGAATTGCTCTTCTTTTCTTTCCTTTGCTTATAATTATCGCGAATCCATTTGTATTCGACGTTATTGATTGTGAACGGGTGTTAACATGCCTCAATCAAATCCGCGTGTTTTTCAAAGAAACCTATCAGTTTCTTTTTACCTTTGGTGTCTTTAACAATTTTGAGCGATTTATACCTACAATGTATATTGGCTGATATTCCCATATACACATTATTTTCAGTTAAATCATCAGCTAAATTTATAATTACGGCTTGGTGATGTAGTCTCTCTTTTCTTATTTTGAGAGTCCAGTTTCCCAGAAATCATCTAACTATTGTCTTCCCACCTATTACTGTTTGCCACGTTTGATGTACTTCAAGTTCTTCTAATCTTTTTGTTCTTAGTACTATCGAAGCCCTAACACTATAGTATTTGTCTTGTTTTCTCAACGTAGCTTTTAATAATGATCCTAAGTCTTTGTTAATAGCCTCTATTATTTGCTCGGCATCCCAGTCACCTGGAACATCATATAACATTATTTTACAGATATTTGCTTTCAGTTTAGGTGGTACTGTGTGTCCTGTGATAATATAAGGCGTAAATTCTTTTTTTTTGTGCTTCTTCTTTGTTGAACTCTCATCAGGAGTCTTTACTTTTTCAGTAATTTGTGGCTTTGCGGAATCTTTGCCTGTTTCCATGTGTACTACTTCCTGATTTGGTTGTTGATCATTATTTGGCGTCATGTATGATGATTCGGCATTAGCGATCGCAATCTCTCAACCATATCATTGGTATCTATTGTTGATGTTGATCCCTTACGCATACTCGATATAGTAATATCTTCATCTTCTATGAATATTGGTTCTTTCTCTGCAGAAATGTTGACCTTACTCTTTTGTTTGAGTGACGTAGATGTCTTGCTCATCGCAGCAAGTTTCGCTTTGAACTCGTCTATTGTAATAGCGTCTCTTTGGTTCTGCTCATATGCTTCCTCAAGCTTTTGAGTTTGATGGTCTAATGCTTCTTCATAAAATATACTTACTATTCTTCTAACTAAATATAATATATTTCTATTTATTTTGCTATTTTCAGAAATCCCTTTCACTAGAGCAGCTACATGGTTCATTCTGTTTCCTTGTTTGAGTTCATGCCAAATGTTGTTACGTCGAAAGAACTTTTCCTGCTCTGACCACTCCCAAAAATTAAAATTTTTTGTATCTACTGTTACTACTTTTTCATCAAAAAATTTGTCAGTAAAAGTAGAGATAGTTGCTCCCATTTTTATTTTCTTTTTATTTTTCGTAAAATAAATTTTTACTGTGGATTTCTAAATAAAATGAAAATTTGGGAAAAGAGTTTCGCACACAAATGAATTTTTATATTAAATTGCGCGAAAATTTTACTTTTTTTTAATTTTTTCAATGCATATACCTGGAAAAGCAGCCAATCTAAAAAGTTAAGGTTGTATATGCTGACTCTATATAGGTGAAGATTTTTATACAAATTGGACTACTGGTTCCTTTATTCTTAGTTTTATATGTTTTTTATTACTTGGTAGTAAAAACTGAAATAATTTCTTCTTTTCTTTTGAGATTTTATCAATAAGTATGTATGTACTAAATATTTTTATGTAAAACGTTTTAAAATAGCTTTTTCTTCTTTCACTATGTATTATTTTCAAGTGTTTAATAAAATTTTATATGTTTTTNAGGTATTTTAAACAGCCGATCCAAAATTTTAAAAAATGTAGACAGAATATTTTGTAGTTTTACATTTCGTCATTACCAACCATTTCACCATTTTTTTCATAGATTATATTATTTATCGGCAGATCTGTCACTTTAAATATGGGGTAGTATTTATAGTAACAGTTCTAGCGATCATTAATCAGACAAATCAGCCTGTGTAATCTTTGAATTGGCCCCCATTTATTTATTTAACTCCTAGCTATTTATTAACCTTTTTTGTGACTTCACCTATTGTTTCTTTCAAAGCCTCAACTCGTTCCTTTCTTCCACTCTTTTCAATATTGTTTTATATTTTCTTTACACAACTAATATGAATAATACAGATTTCATATCAAGTGATGATTCTGACACAGAATATTTTCCTGAAGACCTACTTGATAATATTCCAGAAAACAGTGACTATGATAGTGATGAAAAAGATAGTCCCAAAAATAATTCCACTAATACTGATTTAGGTTCTTCACCTTTGGAATTGAAAGTTGATTTAACCCCTACCTGGAAGTATGCATTTAATTATATCAAACAGTGGTCAGCCCAACAGGATTTTTTTATTCGAAAGGAAAGATCAGAAAAAATACTAAATGAACATAAAAGGCAAACATTATTATGTCATTGTCAAGAAATACATACTAATAAAACAAAAAAGAACCAAACTAAACCTTCAAAATCTCAATGAACCAATTGTAATTGGCATGTCAATCTTTCCTGTCCAGTTAAGAATAATCTAAATAAAATGATTTTCATTACTACACTATTTAATGAATATTTTGGACACAACTTGGATCCTACTATGTGACAGTTTGAGATACAAAAGGCTTTTACAAAACCTATGTTAAATGATATTGAATGGATGTGTTTACATGGTCATTTGAAACTATTGTCTATTAAGTAAATGTTAAAGACAAAAGATATGAGAAAAATCTACAATCAAGACCTTTACAAAGTTATTTATAAATATCATCAAGTTAATTCTCAATTAGGTAATGATGTATCACAGCTATTTAAATATCTTGAAAAACTTAAAGAAGAAGATTCTCATTGGATAATTTATAAAGATTGGGATCATGAAACTAATACTCTAACCAAAATCTTTTGGATGAATCCAGATCAATTAGAAATCTGGATTCATTACCATGATGTAATTCTCAATAATAATACTGCTAAAACCAATCAATATGAACTATTCCTTTCTTTTTTTGTAACAATTAACAATAATATGAAATCTCATATTGTAGCATAAGCACTAATGGATTAAAAAACAAAAGATGCTTATGCATAGGTTTTTTAATGTATATTAGATGCTACAGAAATTTTTCCAAAAGTTTTCATAACAGATACTGATCCTAGAATGGATGCTGCAATTCGATTAAAATATTCTTTAACTTTTCCTATACATTGTATTTGGCACATTAGTCAAAATCTTCCTTTATATTTCAAATCTAAACTTGGTGAATTGCTTAAACAATTTAAAAAAGATTTTTATGAATGTCATAATAGTTTGGATCAAGAAATATTTGAATAAAGATGGCTAGTATTATGTGATAAATATCCTAATGCTGTTAATTATCTTAAAAAAAGTCTTTATTCATCTAAAGCTTCTTGGACCTGTGCATTTAGCAATAATATTTTTACAATAAATATACAAACAACATCCTGCTGTGAATCAGTTAATGCTACTTTCAAACAGCACTTGTTAATATATTTCTTACAGTTAAAGAACGATTAGCAGAAGAGCAGAATAATAATGATTATGTTAATTGGAGAGATACTCTTCCATACTCTCAGTCTAAAACTCTTATTTCAAATACTTTTGCTAATATCAATAATGAAATTAAGGAATTTACAACTTCACAAGTTTATAAAATACATTTTAATGAAATGGAAAGGTCTTTCAGCTATGATGTAAAAATAATTGTCTTATATGTTATATTAATTTAATATAACAATATACTTATAATTAATAATTCTTTTAGGATTGGTTATTTTCTAATGATTTTATTGAAAAACAAGAAATTCGGCAAATTACATTTTAACAACTTTTGATATCATGTGATCAAGCATCTATTAAAAGCCTTTGGGATGTTAATTACATAATATCTTCAAAAATACATCATCTCATTATTTTATTAAATAATGGAATATACAAATGTTCATACCTATCATTAGTAACTTGTGAAATAGTTTGTAGATATTATTTTAGTGTAATGTTATGAACTTTATAATCTCAATTTCATATAAGATTTCTTAATCTGCATTGGTTTAACTTAACTCACTTGGATTTCATCAAAAGCTGCCAATTTTATCCTACTTCAAAATTTACAATAGATTTAGATACTTCACATTTAGAACCTATTATTTTTTTTAATTTAACAAATAATGGTTCTACTTCAAATAATAGCAATCCATATGTTTTACTTGATAAGCAATGTCTATATTATTTGAATGTATAAGGTTGGTTAAAAAAGCTAATCAGATTACTTGTAAAACCTGTGATGAGGATTTCATTACTTTACTTACAAATTATATATATACTGGATAACACTCTTATAAGAGTGTTATCCAGTTGCACTATAATGTTATCTAGTTGTGAGTATAATGTTATCTAGTTGCGGGTATAATGTTATCCAGTTACTGTTTTTACTGTTCTATGGCTATTTTATTGCTTTGTAGATATTTGCTTNTTTTTATTACTCTATCCTCTTTTTATTACTTTCTAGCTATCTGCTTGGTTTCATTGCTCTGTGGTCTTTTTGTGGCCAAGATGCTAGGCNNGCATTGATTGCTAAAAATCATGTTGTGATCGGGTAGCGCAGTTAATTTGCTAATCAGATTTTGGCCGGCACTATGGCATAATTTCTGGCCGGTATTTAGGGTGGAATATCTTGGCCTCCTGTGATTGGTTTCATGCGGTTTTGTGGTCGTTTGAAAGAGGGCGTTGAGAGCNTTCCAATGATGCTAAGACCGCATGAATCGGATGCCTGGATGCCAAGTTATTGCGTCTCAAAGTTTAGGCAAAAAAATATGGATTATAGTGCTGGTCGAAATTAACNAAATTTACTGTGCCTTACTGCGCCGGTCACGTGTTTCAGTTCCTCGACTTTCCCGTCACTTTCAAGTAACTTTTGAGTAACTTTCGAGGGCCTGGTGTGATAGGCATTTTTATGGCCAGCCCATTTGATTGCCGGATGAGACACGAAGTGCCGAGTTGGTGACCCAGATGTGCAATCCCGCCTTTTATGATCCTTTTGATTGCTGGATGAGGCACAAAGTGCCGAGTTGGTGACCCAGATGCGCAATCCTGCCTTCCATAACCCTTTTGATTGCCGAGNATGAGGCANGAAGTNCNGANTTGNTGACCCAGATGCGCAATCCTACCTTTCATAACCCTTTTGATTGCCTGGATAAGGTATGAAGTGCCAAATCAGGTCTGGCCATACTCTTTTCATGCTCTTTTTCTCATATTTTCCTAAACCTTTCTGCCTTTCCGACCTCTTTCCTGCCTATCGGCGGTAGTACACCAAAGTATAACTTCTCTTATTTTCTTTCCTATATATTATTCTACTTTGGTGTACTACCAAATTTATATCTTATTTTACGCTTTCGCATTTCTAGAACTCTTTCTTGTATAGTTACTATTCTGGGATACTTTAGGATATTACTGCATCGATTACTTTTAGGTACTACCACATCGATTACTTTTGGGTACTACCACTGACCCAGTGTTTTGCCAGNAAGCGTATTCGTCNAAAATTATATAAAATTTTTATTTTGAACTTTGCAAATTTCTATGTAATGTTATACTAGTTTCTTGCATATACACCATGCTTCTTGCGCAAAAAAAGCCCGGGCCTCGCCCACTTGTTTGTTCTGAACTGCTTGAACTAATTTTTAGTAATCTTAAGATTAAAGATATACTATATTCCTGTCTTACTGTGAATCATCAATGGAATTCTGAAGCATTTCGAGTTATTTTAAAGCAAAAAGAAAGGGAATTTCGTGAAGATCTTGATTTTATCAAATATCAGCTAGACTATAGTGAACAAGAAATAACCCGTATTTATACAGTTCTCTATACTCCGCGTTATGATTGGATTACAGCAGGAGAAGAAATTGCAAATGTTCATGCAGTAATCAAATCCCATATAAATAATCTTACAAGTATTCTTTTCTGTCTTATTAAGTCTTCTGTCTTATGAAATAAATTTCATGTACAATGGCAAAATCTTTATAAACAAACGAAAAAATTGTTAAAAGATATCGATCTACTTGATGATATCAATAATACATAAAAAGAGTGAATATATAGACAAGATTGTTGAGCTGTATTGTCAAGTACTCTTGGCCGAAATTGCCACTTCCTGCTAAGAATACTGGTGATATTTATTTTTTTACTTATGCAATAGTAGTAGNCAAGTTTAATTTTACTTACNAACTTGCACCTGGATTTGCATATATCCAGATCGATTCTTCTGACTAAACTAGTCCGGAGCTGATGATCACTACCGCAAATTTCTGTACGTGATATTCTATTGTACCTATAAAATGCAAGACGATATTAACATTAAAGCTTTGGCATATGCCCAAAAGCNTGAAGGAAGATGCTTAGCTAAAGTTAGTCCTAATACATATTTATGGGTATGTAAAAAAGGCCATTAATGGGAGGTACCATATAAAAATATGAAACAGAATTATAGATGGTGCAATATTTGTCCTAATGTACCAGAAAGAACATGCCGGTATATATTTGAGGATTTATTGTATAAAGAATTTCCTCTCCGAAAACCTAAATTCTTGGAGGGATTACATCTAGATGGATATAATGAAGAGCTAGGCTTGGCCTTNGAATATAGTGGCAACCAACATTACCAAATCGTCCCTTTTTTTCACCCGCAAGGTCAGATGAATCTAAATGCACAAATCTGGNGTNATTGGAAAAAGAGAGCATTATGTCATCGGGAAGGAGTAATCCTTATTACAATCCCTTACTGTGTAGTAGACTTAGAAACTTTTATAAGGGGCGCCTTGTACACGTTTGGTTATCTCCCAATACTCACCTAGGAGGTAACATGGGCTCTTCCTTAATATGCATCAATTGTTCTCTCACGAAAGGGCGTTGAGGTCCCGATTCATCTAAGTAATATAAAACAGGCATTGGGGGATTCTTTCCAACAACAATTCTTTGAATTTTATGTAGACTAGAGGACTATATCGGATCTGTTATTCTGCGTCATTTAAAAGGATCATTTTCCCACTCTCCAGGAGCAAGCAAAAATCGGATAGTAGTACCCTTTGGTAGTTGTGGTTCATCAATACCTATCGGACGATTATATTTTACCGATGGTTTGGAATATATCCGCTCAAGTTTTGTGGCATCATTAGGACTCATTCCAATTAGCC
>QKYT01000210.1:8918-30057 GCA_003550305.1 Glomus cerebriforme
TTTTTTATTTTCTTTTTCCCAATCATCACTTTGTTTAATCCATCTTCCGATCATTGGAGCATTTAAATCAAAATGTCTTGCTGCAGCATTTCTTCCATTTATTAGAGCATATCTAACTACTATCAATTTTTCTTCAATTAAATATGAAGTCCTTTCTCTTACACCAACTTTTTTGTTTGTCATTTTTTTAAGAACAAGAATATTCTTAAGACGCGTAAAAAAAAATTAAGGGGTAAAAAAAAAATCGCAAAAATAAGCACTCCTATCAATTTTGATGATCACGTGATTGCAAAAAAGGGGTGCTTATTTTCACGATTTTACGATAGTTGCCGACATGACCAAATGATCAGTATTATAATAAAGATAAGGACGGAATTGGATGCTATCTTTTAATTCCAAAATTAGATCATTATCCATCCATATGTAGTCGATCCTAGATCCTTGTGAAGATGGTTTACCTTTGGGGTATTATTTATTGATTTTATAGAATTTACTACTAATTTAAGTGATTTCTTTTCTATTCTGTTAATGGATCTATATAATTTAAATAAAATTATAGTCATATCTTATTTTTTTTTCCGAGACAAGTTAATTGAATTTATTGTATTAATGTCAAATTGATGAATACATTATATATATTATGAATACATCCTCTAAATCCTTAGTACAAACTGGTCCTTACACTTTATCTAGTAGACTCTTGACCTGTACCAAGTGATTATCTATGCTAATAGGATTAACTTCTAAGGAACCTTCTAAGCTAACCATTTGAATATCCATTTCTAATTTATCTATGCTAAAATTATTATTGTTATAATTATCTTTACAATCATTATTAAAACCTAAATCCTTCTTATTATTATTAAACCCTAGAAATTTCAGAATATCCTTGCTATGCATATAGGTAATCTTATCTCTTAAACTGTATAATTTTTTGATTAAATAAGCACCCTTTATTATCTCTTGTTCTATAAACTTTTTCACAGTGATATAGCCTTGTGTCATTACTTGAGAGAGACATGTAGAGTGATCTGCTATACGATAATTGAATTTGTCATATTTGACCCCATCCACATAATGGTGAACTTTTTAAGGGGGCAGGAGTGGAAGAGCTAGAAATGGTAATACTGGAGTGCAAATTAGACTTTTCAAATTCCCAGGTTTTAAGCAACTGATAATGTGGAAGCCAAATCTTGTTATAGAAGCCCTTATATAGTATGGCCATATCTTATTAATTTATTGTAAGAATAAAAAAAATATTATTACATGTATTTTTAATAATCTTAATAATTTTAATATATTAAAGGATCTTTAATTAAATAAACTGATGTGTAATATATGGAATTTATTTTTTATATTATTTCTAGTAACTCAAGCATAGGATGCAAAATATGTAATATAATTTTGAATATAATGTAATTTTTGTTAAATCCCTCAATGAGTAAACCAGATCTCTTTATGGATATAAAGCATGGCCTTTCCTTTAATTAACTAAACTAGAATTTGCAATAGAGTATCTAACTAAAGAGAATTTGCTATACTAAAGTAATTAATTTTACTGGCAAGATGTGTTAGTTGATTTTTCTGCTATACTAAAGTAGTTTATCTTGGCAGTATTTCTTATTATTGAATCTGTCATACTGAAGTAGTTTATTTTAGCATTATTTTTCATTGTTGAATTTACCATACTAAAGTAATTTATCTTGGCAGTATTTTTTATTATTAGCTTGTTATAAATTTTTTTTGCAAAAACTTTGTAATATAAGATTATCTTCTAACATTGCAACTTTATAAAAAAGTTACATAGTTTTTTATAAAACCATCCTATGAATATTAAAAATAATGCTCTAATTAAAAAAATTTATAATTTTAAAAATGTTTAAATTTTCTTATTAAATCATTAGTTGAGCAATTCTTTAACAGAAGAACTAGGAAAGTAGTAATAACAGCAGTTATTACTCATGATAATGGCTAGGAAGAAGGAATTGCTTTTTGCTTATTTGATCCAATATCTCTGAATAATCAACTTTAAGTGCTAGAGTAAAACATTTTTTGGATAACTTAATTGAAAAAAGGCAATTGATTTTTATATCTAAATATCCTTCACTATAAAATCTTTATGATAAAAAATCTAGTTTGTTATAATGATCATATAGTTCTGTTTTTAGAATTCCTGCTTGATGTTTTCAAGAAGATCTCATACTATATTAGAATATGCAGGTCATTCTCACGAGTTTACTGCTGAGTTTGTCAAAAAGCAGAAAAATATTATGTAATTTTCTTGTCTAAATAAAAAGTCTTTACACATTTTTTTGCTTAGAAATGCTTTTATTCCCAACAATTAAGGTACAGTATATATCATTTTCAGATGGACTGTTAATAAGAGTTGGACATTATTTATAACTGGTTTAAATTTGCTATTTTAATGCATCATTTAATATGTTATTGAGAAGTGTGAGAGAAGTTTTAATTGAACAACTGTATAATATGTAAATATAAAGATTTGGTTACTGAAAGAGTTGAAATATTGTATTTTAAAAGAGAATATTCTTTAATAACAATAATAATTTGTATCAAAAAAGTTAATAAAATTATTTAGTAATAATTTTTGAAGTTAATGCTGTGATATTAATTTACAATCACAATATCATCTTTTATAATTATATTAGGTTTTCATTGTAATACTTCCTAAGATATTTTAGGTTGATTTTCTTTTTAAGCATAATTACTAATTTAGTATTCTGTTGATGTTAATTATTCATGAGGGGTTTTGCCATTATTTGAATGATTTGATTTTGCCAATCGTAGTTGGATGTGGAATTACATGTTAAGATTATTCAAATCCATTCTAATATTATTTATAAGTTCATAAGCTATGTAATCCTGTCGAGATTGACTGTATTTTTCTATATAATATAAAGTTTTATCAATAATGATGAAACTTCAGATTTTTGCTTGATAATAATGCTACATGGCCTGCATTATTTAGAGATGTTACCATTCTCAATATTGTCAAGAACATGTAGCTTCTATTATTGATGCTGGGATTCGACCAAGTTTTGCCTGCATATTATTAGAATGATCAACCAAAATATTTTAAGAGCCTGCATTATAATTGTGCCTCTTGAAGTAAGTTTATAAAATTTGATAATCATCAAACAAAAAAATTTCTTTTATAAAATCTTTAATAATTCATCAAACACTTTGACATATTCACAATTTCTTCATATACAAAGTTGAATAAAATTTTGGCATCCTACCAAAGAGAATTTTAACCTTCCCACCAAAGTTAAATAAAAATTTCTCAAATAATATGTGCGATTCTTCAATTATTTATTCAGTTCAGGGTCAAAGTGTTCTTCAGTAGGAGTCTGAAGTAGAAAGATTTTGTATTTGAATTTTTATCACAATTTGAAATCACTTTGAAATATTTTCTTATCATCTGTATACATTACAATAAAATTATTTTTAATTAAAAAAAGTAATGGAAACTAACAATATTTCCATTACGAGATAATACTTCATAATTAATTCTTTATTATAATTTCTGATTTCTTCTCATACTGTCATTAGAGAACCAATTCTATTCAACATTGGCCTGTTGTCATTGTCAATATAGCCAAGTTAACTTTTAAACTATATGATTTTTATCTTTTAAATTTATGAGAATTTTGATGTATCTACATAATTCTTAAGTTCTTATTTTTCCATACATCAAATTCTATAAAAATTATTCACCATCAATAGTTTTACATAAGTCGATAGGGACATTAATTTCTTCCAACAATCATGGGAATGAGGTCATGTTTTTGTTTCTAATATATGAAATCTGTTTTCAATAACATTTATATTTTTAAGAATATATTACTAAATATAAGTGGGTCTTCTAATAGAATAAGTACAATCAGTGTAATTAGATATTAAAAAGTACTACTTTTTAACTGGATAAAATGTAAGCTTTTAAATAAATTTTTTATAAGTAAAAAATTTTTTTTTTTTTTTTTAGATTTACGCAAAATAAGATAATCTGACGAGTAAAAATTAGGCTGACGGCTGTGCCCATAGTGGCTTTTTAACAAAGCCACACATTACATAATTTGATTGTCTACAATTTCTGGTTAGTTACCTGTTATATAATTATAACAAAATATAAGCTCGTAAAAGGTATACATAAGTCTCAAATAACATTATTCTAACATACAAAAACTTTAAAGCAGGTCATGTGTCGATATTATTATTATTTGATTCACTGTACTACTGAATTTCCAATACCAGATGTTGTATCAATTATAAAAGCATGTGGCAAATTTTTATTTCACTCATGATGTACACTCTACCTATAGAAAGACAAACTCATTAAATTGATGTAATAAATTAATAAGAATTTAAAAATTTTTGTAATATTATCATGAATTTGTATTCATAGTCTTTCACATTAATGAAAATCTTTCATTTGATAAGAGCCTAACATAAAAAGAGGACAAAAAAAAATATTTATAATATATTCAATATTCAAAACATTATTTATACTTCATCATTTATAATTCTTTTAATCCAAAATTTCTTTATATTGTAAATGTTTGCAAACAGGACCCAGAAATATATATAAAAGGGTCGGGTTTAAGTTTGCATATTTTGACAAAAAAACTATGTAAATCTTTCCTTTTTTAGACAATTTTTGATAATGCAAGTCAGAATTTATTACTAATTATAGTATCTGACTGACATTATCATAATTCCGGCCCTGAAAAAATGCGTACAGCTAATAGTAAAATTCGGTTGGCTCAACCTGACTCCCATATATATATTTCTGGGATCTTTGCAAACTACTTTTGATTTGTGACAAAAATTGAACAAAATTTTGACCTTAATTTTCTTCATTTATATTTTAAAAAGTTTGAATATTATAATCATACAATTTCTTATTTACTATGAACATTTAAATTTTCCATAATTATCACAGATTAATTCATCTTTGTGCCAATAAAAAATTAATTATATCAAAGAAACTTTTAATATTAATTTTTTTATCTTGGAATTCATGTTTACAACTTTTTACAAAGATATGAAATTTTAGCTAATCATAGAATAGGAAGAGCAAAATACGCATCTTGAAGTTTTAATGTAAGAAAAATTGTCACCAAATAAATAAATAAATGAAAAATATTAGTTTGGAATTTTAATCGCATCAGCCATGATAGTTTTGTCTGATCCTAAAGATGAATAAACGAATAATATATTTAAATCAATTTTAACAATTTATTAACTATTTGAATATAATAAAATATTCATGCAAAATATATGCATTAATCCAGTCTGAACTGTTCTTCAAACCATAAGTCAAAGAAAATGTTTATAGTCTTGTACATTTTATATTGCATCAGGATTTTTATTATATATTATGAACTATGAAAGCACTATGGATGGGATTCGAGTAAAGTTCAGTTTTATAATGCATTTTGATAATTTTGATATATATTTTTTTCATTATTAGACTAGTAAAAATTTAATCTGTAAAATAAAATGAACGATTTTGATTTGAAAATTTACATGATTCATGTCATATTTTTCGATTGGATAGTTCATCGGATATCTGATGAATCCAATGATGAAAATCTAATCTTTTTTAATTCAACTGGTAATCATCTTCTGTTGCAACTAATTCATTATGAGCAAATAACCTACACTATTCTTTAAAAATATATTTTATATTAGCAGGTTTTTAAGCTGCTTCTTTAATGTACAATACTTTGTTATTTGGATTATATGAAGAGAAAAATTATGAATCAAATATTAAAATATGTATATTTAATATTTAATTTAGTTTTCAAAATTTTCAGATTTTTTTACGATTTATTTTTTCATGAAACGATTTGTTTATCATTAAATCATATATTAGGATGTAAATAAATTTATTAAAGAATGTGATATAGTGAATGAGTTGATCAATGAGTTTATAAGGAAATGTGGGTTGTTAATAATAGAAAACTAATCAGAAGTATATATGATTTTAAGTGGTGCAGATACAGTACCTTTATTTATTTTATTTTATTTAGAGACGGGGATGCGCTACAAAAATAACTAGAAGAGAATAGAAATTAAACTATCTACTAAACTAGGAAAGAATTCGTAACTGGGCTCCCCACTAGTAAACTAGGGCGAACTGCCTACGCTAATTCGGAAGAAATAGGTGAGGCCCTTTCCGCTAATCTAAATTAAAATAAAAACGGTCTGTAGAACTATTGTCAGATACAGTACCTTTATTTCTTTTTGATCAAACCTGAAAATAGGTGTGGTCACGTCTGACGTCATTTAAATAAATTTTTAAATTTAATACTAACTTCTTTAATAACCACTCACTTTATAATTTAAAGATTGGTAGAGTTCTTTTGGTCACTGGAACTTCTAAGTTAAATATTTATAAATCATTTCATTCAGTAACATTTTACTAGCAAATACCTAATAGCTAATAATAAAAATGTGAATAAAATGACAGATTAATTAAACTATTGAAATGTAAATTAAAAGTACATATTTAATTAATATACATCATCATTAAATATTTGACTATTTCATTTATTTAGTAAATTCATTTTTAAAGAATTTATTTAATTTGTTTAATTTGTTTAAATTCTTTTATGATCATTAATCTCTGCATTATTACAAAGAGAATGAGAATCAAAAATGTGAAAGTATTACTTCAAAAATTGAAAAATTTAATAAAAAATTTTTTGAGAATTTACATTTAATTTCATTCCTCTTTTGAATGTTCCTTTTTCATTTTTCTTTTTCTTTTAAATAAATAAAAAATTTAGAAACTTCTAAATTATTTTCAAAACTCAATTATTTTCAAAAATTCTAAGATAGTAAAAGATTTATCAGCAAGAACCGTTTGTTGTATAAACTCAAATCATTTGTCTATATCATTGGGAATACTATAATCTCCTAATATAATTGCTCTATTAATTTCAGGTTTAATTAATTCTTTTCGAATAGTGGATATGGCAAATTTTCTTATTAATTATTTTAAAAAAAAAAAGTTATTTTAAATTGAAAGTAACTTCATAGATATTTTGATTAACTAAAAGCTTTAAAAATTTCTTCTAATAATAGATTTGTCAAAATATATTCATTCAGATGAATGGATAAAACAAATTAAAGAGCGATATTAATAATATTTCATTTATAATTTTAATTTATTATTATTTTCAGTTCCTTGAAAACAGTAATAAATAGTAAATGCGGCTACTAAGTAATAAATTTGTAAGAAAATTTTTAATCTTAAACTGGGAGGAAATTTTCCCCTAGTCATGATTATATTATGTGATTCTAATATAAGCTCTGCTTTAGTTCTACTGATCTAGGCCCTGCTGGCAGCTGTTACCTAAACAATACTGTGCTGATTACACTACTAAAAGAGTGAATGTATACATGCGCCAATCCTTGTCTTCTCCTTAGGATTTGCTTCACAAATCCTAAGTACATTACTTAAACCCATCCGGGCTGCTGTAAGCGTGGCTTAAGATATTTCAAATGCAAAAATAAAACAATTTAGTAATTTAAAATGTTCAAACTTTTTATTGAATGTAATTTATATTAACAATACAATATTACAATAAACAATCACTTTCAGTCCATTTTCTTCTAATACTAAACCCTTTCTCTAATGCATAGTCATTTAAAAATTTCTTAGCATCTTTCTAAGTTTAAAAGTTTGACTTAAAGTTAGTTTTAAAAGGTAGATTTCTTTATCAGATGAGGAATTAGTATCAAACATAAAAAAGGGTTTATATTATGTTCTTTTTCTTATAGCAATTCAACTTCAAGTAAAGTTTCTTCTACATCCTGCTCAAAAATTTCAGATTTGACAAAAGAAAGATTAAAATCAGGCAACGTTGGTTCCATAAAGAGGGGATGTTTTATATAACAAGAAAAAAAATGTATAAAGAAAGAGTTATGAAAAGATTATTATGTAATACAATAGCAAATTTTATAATAATCAAAAAGCATATGAATAAAAAGTATATAATAGTTTATTTTATCATAATAAATCATAAATCACATGGATTTGTAGAAGGAATTTTACCAGTTAAATGTAGTTATTTTCAATTTATAATATGTTTATTATAATAACAATAAATAAAGATAATTTAATGAAATAAAAAATACAAATAATATTTTAAAAAAACTTTTTCTATAAATTAATCAACAAGTTCAATGCACCACTGTAAATAAAAAATATTTTTATTTAAATAAATAAAATAAAATAAAATAAATAAATTTATTTTTTATTGTATTTTAAATATATTACCTCATCATTTCCACCGATTCTATCTGAGTGTCCAATTATTTCTTGAAAATTCTCATCATTGATAGTGAAAGTAATATTATGGCTTCGTAAAAAAAGATATTTATTACCATATATTTGTTTTTCTTTCAAATTAACTATATCTTTTGACTTTACATATAATGCATTATTATTATTTAAATTAACAAATTCACAAGCTGAATTAACATAAATTTCACTATTACAAAATGCTGTAAATGTAATTAAGATTTTTTTATTATAATTTTGTAATGATTATTATAAACAATAATATAAAACATACCTTCTGATTGCCCAGATTTTGGAGATTTATATTTACCACTTATACCAAATAGCTCATTTGATTCTTTATGTTTCAAATAAAATTTATCATTATAAAAAACCATATTCTGTTTATTAAGGTGATCACTTTTAACTTTTGTCAAGTACCATATAGAACTTGAATTATAAAATTTTTCACCAGCAAATACCTAGAAAGAAAAAGAATAATAATTAATAATAATTTTTTGTTTAATAAAAATTGTGATGAAAATAAAATTTAAATTAATAAATACAAACCACTTTTCTTTGAGAACCTGTTTGATAATTTATATCACCTCTTGATAAATATCTTCCAGATGTGACATGTTTTAAAGCGATTAAAGAATCGTATTTAATTATTTTTAATTCATCAAGCACAACATTATTAAATAATTTAACTATTCCATTAATATCAAGTGTTTGGCCTTTTGAATTAATATTATCTATCCTTTTCATAAATTCAGCTTTAAAGAAATCATTTGAATAAGAATTAACAAGTAATATTTTGATTTCTTCAGGATTATTGATCTCTGCATAATTACAAAGTGAACAAAATTTGACAAGAAATGTGACGATATAATTTTCATTTTTTTCAGGAATATATTTCATTGCTTGTAATTTTCTCTTACAAGAATCTATAAAAATGTCAAAAGATATATGTGTTTTAAGAGCTTTAATAAGTTCATCAAAAGAATTAATTTCATTTGAAATTGTTATAGCGGAATCTATCATGAGTTTACAAATCTTTAATATTTCTTCTTCATTTGTAATTTGTTTAACATAACAAAAAATTTTTACTTGTTTTAACCATTCAGGATGAATAGTTCCGGAATATTTTGGTAACTCCATAAGTTTGGAAAGAAGAGAAAGAAGCAGCGATCTGCTATGACACTGTGACACAGCATTTATATTTAATTTGAATGACCTTCCAATATAGGAAGTTATCTAACCTATTATATATCATACCGAGTACAAGTACGTCATTTTTAAATAGTTTTTTTTATATATTAAACTAGTGTTCCAATCAAAGTTTTAACAAGTTTAATTGAAAACACAGGTGGATATCTTAGCGAAATAAAAATACAGATGGTAAGATTAATAATAAGAGAATTATTTAGGTTATATATCAAAAATGTCCAAATATTAAGTATCCCAGTATCTCAAAGTATTATTTAAAGATAGTATTATTTTAGAATTAGAAAAATTGTTAATTAAATGTCAATATTTAAATAGATTATGTATTACAACTAGCTTGTATAAGTTTAAATTAGTTTATAGATGGGGACCTAAATTAGATACTATAAAATTACTTTTTGATTGTTGGAAAAATAGACATCCAATGTTATTACAAACACCATATCTAGGAAGTAATTATCTTAATCTAATGGTTAAGTATAAGGTAGATGGAATAGTTAAAAAATATGAATATATAAATGAAGTTTTTGAATGAATTTTAAGAAAATAAAACTAAATTATTATTAATTCTTGTTTATGAAATGATTGTATATGTATTTATTATATTATAAGTATGTTCAAATTGAAAAGCTTCGAAGCTTTGGATGAGCATGATATTGATTTATTGCCTAATTTCTAAGAATGATAAAATGTAATTACATACAGTAATACGTCTTTTATTTAAATTATTTACACACTTTCAACAACAGAAAAAAAATATACGAAGTTAATGTTCATTTGATATTTGACGAATTGTATGATAAAATTATTCGCTAAAATCCTTACTCTTCTTGAATTGAATATACAGTATATATGGGGTCAGGTCGAGCCAACCGAATTTTACTATAGTTGTACGCATTTTTTCAGGGCCAGAATTATGATGATGTCAGTCAGATATTATAATGAATAATTAAATTCTAACTTGCATTATCTGCGCAAACTTAAACCTGACCCTTTTATATATATAATTTAGAATTATTAATATTCTTTTATTTGCAAATAAAAAAATTTCCATTCTTGAATTGATTTATCAGCCATTTGAATAAAATTTTCATGTTATACAAACACCATTCTAACTTGTCTTGATTTACATATACTAAAACAATTCATTTTATTTCTTCTTCTGAAATAAGACAGCATATTTACAATGTAGACTTTTTTTTTAAATTTATAAAAAAATGTGATAAAAAAAATACATATTGCATATTTATACTAATCTCGATTGGTCAGGATGTCAAGTGATAATTTTATTAATTTAATTATATGGTGTCATGTACAGTATAAAAGTTGTTATCAAATATGTGATATGACAGCTTGAAACTAAGAATACCTAGGTTAAGACTGAGAATATAAAGTTAAGACGAAGCAGAATTGAGGAGCTAGAGAAAAATAGAGGAATATTGATGTAGCTTAGTGCCAGAATCATGAACCTACTAAAAGGGAATCAAAATAATGACATTTCCTTAAATATTTGTTTGCCTACATCTAAATCATTAATAAAAAGATGGATTCTTTTTACTAAAGAATGAGATGGATAATGCAATAGAGAAAAGAAACTTTGCATCCAGGAACTTACTGTATCTTTGATTGATCAATGAAAGTTACACAAAGCATCTTGACAGATTCATCTGTAACAACAAGATGCATCAAATCTTACTAAAAATATAGGTGTGGTTTCGCCCGATACGATTAAACAGCTAATAACAACCACTCAATCAAACTGGAGATAATAACCTCCTCTTTAATAAATTTAAACTTGTCATAATTCATATATTTTTATGCATCACTAAGTTTTTACAATACTTCATGACATCAATGTTAGAATAGATACACTAATAAATAAATCGTACACTTGTTATTACGACATGAATAAATTTTTGCATATTAAATTAACAAAATAACTAATAAAAAAAGTTGATATAAGAACTGAAGGTAACAAAAAAATGTAAAAATTCGTTCTAAAAGAACAACACAACAAAAAAAAAAAAAGAATGAAACTGAAGATTTATAATATTGTTATAAGTTAGATACTTTATTAAATAAGATTCTTGTCTGTTTCGTAAGTTTCGTACATTTTGTAGTAAATTTTTTTATGGATCATATTTTTAATTTACATAGTACTAAATTTGTATGTTTTAAGAAATCTTATATATCATCAGATAACTAGCATGCTTATTCATCTAGTACAGGTATCTGCTTTTATATACTTAGTCACAAAACTAAATAATAAGGCACTTGAGAGACATTAATATCTAATCCATTCAAAAAATCTTCAAAGTTAATTGATATTTTTCCATAAGAATTCGGTGATATCATACATTTTTCAATCCATTTTGTAGCTTCCATTATATTTTTATCAGTTCCAATTCCATCTCTACAACATTTTGCAACTAAATAAACTGCTCTTAGGCTATTCTTATTTGCTAATTTCAAATACCATTTAAATGCTTTACTTTCATTCTTGTTGATAGGATTATCAAGATAATATTCTGCTAGTTTATATTGAGCATTAATTTCACCATTTATTGCAGCTTTTCTATTCCAATAAAACCACTTTTCTTCATTTTTTGGAATATATTTTCCATCATAATAATAATTTGCTACTAAATATTGGCTAAAAGCATCGCCTTTTTCTGCAGCTCTTAAATACCATTCAAAAGCTTTACTTTCATCTTTTGAAATACCTTTTCCATAATAATAAAAATCGCCTAACGTGCTTGATGCATTTTTACACTCTTTTGCAGATTTAAAATAAAATTCAAATGCTTTCTTTTCATTAACATCTTGTCCATATTCATAGCATTCACCTAACATATACATTGCTTGAATATTTCCTCCTTCTGATGCTTTTAAATACCATTCAATTGCTTTATCATAATCACACTTGATGTTTATACCAAAATAATAACAATTACCTATAAAATATTGTGATGTTGAATCTCCTTTTTCAGCATTTTTTATATGTAATTTGTAGTTATATCTTCTAATTAAAATAACATTTTTATAAAGAATTAAGGAATAAAAATATTGTAAAATGATTTCATTTAACTTTTTAATATCATCAGTTATGGTTTCATTCATTTGATCATAGGAAAATTGATTTGATTCTACTTTTTGATCATATTTAATAGCATTAGAAAATATTTCAAGTGCCCTAGCCTTATCAACTTTACATCCAATTCCGCATTGATAAAAATATCCAATTAAGCTTGAATAACAAAAAATATTTTGTGAACTACTTGTCATGATTTCCAATACATTTTCAGGGTCTAAATCATAATCCATTAAACAATTATTTATAAGTTCATCTATCAAATAAATTTCAGATGCAATATCCATATCTAAAAGAATTATATATAATTCTTCTAATAATTCTTTAAAAAATTTTGTGATCAAAGAAGGATTCGTTGGTTTGAAAGAAAAGGATTCATATTTTACAATATCTGGGTTTGATGAAAACATACTATATTCTAAATCATTAAACTCAATAATATGAGTATACTTTTCGTTATTGTTATTGCCTAAGTTATCAGACATATTGAATGAATAGAAAAACAAAGTTTGAGAAAAAAATGGCTTTTTATTTGTTTTTTGTGTAATGTTACAAATAGTCAAAATGGTTGTCAATGGTTGTCTCATTTACAAAAAATTACGTACATTACACAAATTCAAAAAAAGAAATTTCTTTAACTGATCGTTTAATTCCGGTATGAATTATACCTTCATAAGGAGTTAAAAATTTTGTAGTTCGGGCCGAAACTATGAATTTGGCCCGAGTTATATCAGATATGGGATATTCCAAAAGGTCAATATTGTTCCGCTGTAGCTGACTTCTAACACAACAATAAATCTCATTAAATCATACTTAAATATCCCTTCTATTAGTCTGTTGAGCAAAATCAAATTAATTTCATGTATAATCACTGAAACACATGCATATACATAATATAATAAATAAATAAAATTTTAATCTAAATCCTCTTTTTTTAAATATTTATAAAAGAAAGTATGACAGTCAGATTTTTTTTAAACATATATATATATCTCTTTCAGATTGAAATAGAATCAATTGTTTTATTCATAATAATAAAGAAGTGGTCTAAATCTTTTTATTATTTGTTTGTATTTTTTAATTATGATAAATAATTATAGGGATTTTATCATTAAATAGACAATAAATGAATTTACATTTTATTATTAATTTTGAGCAGCAGCACCCATCCATTTTGAATTTCTATTTTGAAATAAGTGTAAAAAAAAAAAAAAGAATAAAAAAAGAATAAAAAAATTAATTAATTAATAAATTATTATGTGATAATTGAAATAAAATAAAGAAAATAAAAAAAGCCAAACCTATCTCTTAGTTTAGCACAGTACGACAACCTGCAATATTGGTTTTTTGGAATTTTCACTTTGAAGCTAAAGTGTAAAAAAAAAAGGTAAATTAATATAATAATTGAAAAAAAGTTAAATAAAATAAAATAATATTACCAATTCACTGCAGAATTCTAATTTGATTTACTATTCCAAATTCTTTGCTTTAAAACTAAAGATCAGACCTAAAAGAAAAAAATAATTAATAAAATTGAATTAATTTATTAAATAATAATTTTAATTTAATAATCAAAAAAAAAAAAAATTACAAAAAAAATGTGATTTACCTGTATTCTAATCCACAGTATCTAAGCTGAATATTTCAAAATTCTTTCATTTTGAATATGTTTTGATGTTTTCATCTAGTGGCATGAAGAGATTTTGAAATAAAAATAAAAATGATTAAATTTATTTTTTAAAATGTAAATTGAATGAACAATAAAAAGTCATGATAATAATTAATTTACCGTCTAAAATTATCATTAGCCTTATTTTTAATTTTTCTGATATTGATTACTATATAATTTTGTAGCCCATATTAGAGTAATTATTTACATTATTTCAATTTATTGTATTGATCGATTTTTATTTTTATTTTTATTTTAAGACAATAATATATTGCTTTTTTGATAATTACTAATTAAATAGTAAATTTATATGTATGTAAACAACTCTCGTTTACAAGGTAAAATTTTTGCCTTCCTTTCTTATTTTAATTCTAATTCTTAAATAGAAAATAGAAATATAAATATAATATTAACCATTATAAAGAGAATGGAAACATGATCTTGACATTTACTCATGTCCAATTGATTTGAAAGCATAAATAAATGGCTTGTTATCAAAAAAGGAACTTCTTGGAAAAAAAATTGTTTTGGAAGATCATATTACATATGCATAGTTAATATTTTTTAACTGTAACACTGGATCTTCCGTTCCATTGATTTTACTTTCTGCTAAACCAGTTACATATAGTGACATAGTATGTTAACAATAGTAAGAATAAATCTTTAATTCAACATTCCATTTGATAAATTATTATTATTGGTCATGTTGTGAATAATAACTGATCATATTATTTAGATTAGATGTTGAAAATCATGTGATCAGAATAGTGTATAATCAGATAGATATATATGGTGCATCAAATTTTATAATATTATACTTTAATTCAATAAGTTTAATTATTAAACAAATATTATTAAAATCCTTTTTGATTATTCATCTTTACAATTTGTATTTTATTTGTATATACTGCCAAATTAGATGAAATTTTTAAGATTCATTATTTCAACTTTATGCTTATCCTTGCAGAATTAACTAATGGTATGTATATCTTGTCAATTGTCAAGTACAGTATATTTAAATATATAAATCACAAATATTGCATTATTTTTTAGTTATTAAGATGATTAAATCTTTTGAAATTAATAAAAATATAATTTATTAATTACTATTTTAAATATAACTTTTCTTATTTTTTATGAAAACCTTCATAATTTTATTAAATTTATTTGATTTGTATATTTTTTTATCAGTTATAAGATATTTGTAAGGATTTAGAACAAATATTATAGATTAATAGTAGATAATTCTTTCCCTCATATTGCTTAAACATTGACAATGTAGGGAGCAATTTAAACAGCTCTTTTTATGAAATTTTTTTTAATTTAGATTCTTTTTTGATATCATGTAATTTGTTAAAATCATCTACGCCAAAGGCAATGGTCAGTAGAGGACCGGAGGTAATTTGTTTCATCTCTTTAATAAAATAATAATAATTAATTTGTTATGGAACTCCAATAAAGTTCTCAATCATCAATAATTTCCAAAATAAATTATTTAATGCTTTTTGAAAGATTTAACTTAATTTTTATTCATATAATGATAAATAGTAAAGAATTTAAATAAATATCATAAACCTAATTTTGTCAAAATTAAATAAATACTAACTTTAATTTGACATAACTTCCTATCTCCTGAGATAAGTGCTATTATCGTTATGAAAAATTACTTCAAAAAAAAATATCTAAATTATAACTTTTTTTCTAAACTTTTAAGCTTTATTTATAGGTTGGATTATGAGATTCATGGCATGTTTTGACTGAAATTTTTTTTTTTTCAAAAATACTGGCAAATAAATATTGTACAATAAGAGATAATAAGAGATGACCGTTTTTTTATTATGATGCTAAAAATGAAATATAGGGTAAGTGAATGAACATTTTATACCTATAGTATAATATGTCAAAATGCTATGTTTGTAAGAAATGATACAAAATAATAAATCATTTTTTTTTGGAGGGAGTAGAAGTAAAGGGTATCTTTATATGGTAAATTTTTTCTATTAAATAACTTAAATAATTTATCATAAAACCATAAAAAATGCCAAGAAATTTCTTAATCCCCATATTCTGACATCAATAATATTTTTAATAATATATGGCATGTGAATTACTTATTAAAATTCTTATTTAATTCAAAATGAACAATAAAAATAGAATACATTTTCATTCTTATCTGAATATAGATTTATATTGATAACTTATTTGTTGTTATATTTACTTCCTTATTGTATGTTTGTTAGTGTGTTAATCTAGGCATACCCCTGAAATTTACTTACGATTTTTATGTAATGCAGGGAAAATTATCAAATGTACATTAGTTTAGTTTAATATATAAATTTAGTTCTTGTATTTATGATCAAAATTTTGCTATCTAACCATTTGAACTATTTTATACGTTACCTCATATTCAATGATATAAGAAAATAATTTTTGTAGTGCGCGATTTTTCTAACCAATTAAAAGATTCGAAGATATTTCTGAATTTAATTCAAATATGATAAAAATTCTGGTAAACGTTTAAACAACAACTCCAGTATATCTATCTTTTTATATATGTAGCATCGCACCAAACTTATTTTTAGAAATTAATTAAGTTCAACTTTTGGACAAATAATAAAATTTGTAATTTGTATTTAATTCTTTAAATTCTATACCACATTTGAATGATAAAGCAAATTCTTTAAATTTAGTTTTTTAAAAAGTTTATTAATGAAACAATTATCTGTTTTCAGAAAAGAAAATGAAAAAAAATGAGAGATAATTAAACAATAAAGATTTTAAGTTTAAAAATTCCATTCATAGATAAAAAGTCTTTTTGGAATACAATTAGAGTATTAAGAATGATATTTGCAAATTTAAAATCCCAAATATTTCTTCATAAAATTCATAAATTTCTAACAGAAACTCTACGCAAAGATGATGCATGAATGTAAGTTGGTTCTTCTTCAAAATTTCGGTAAGACAATCAAAAAGGAAGTTGATAAAACATTGTGTTTATTATTGGTCATAATTAAGTAAATTAGTAATTTATGGCTATACCTGTCTCATTTAACATGTGATTGGATCAGACAAATGATATTGGTCTAGTTTTAAAACTTTAAATCCTTTTAAAACAATCCTAACATTGATAAATACAGTGTAGATATTATAAAAAATGAATCCTAAAATATGTTATTAAAAATATATTAAATATATTAGAGAAATCGTAGATAAACATTAGAAATATATAGTATTCAATATTCATATTGTACAAATTCAATGTTTTGTTATTAATATTGTTGTATGGTGTTATTTTTTCGGAAATCACCAAAAAGAAACATGTTATTTTCTTTGGCAGTACTAGAAATCCGATAAAGTTCGATAAGAATGTTTAAGAAAAGAAATTGAGAATTAATTAACGGACAGAATAAATTCATTAATTTTTATACTAAACAAATTTTTGAATATTTATAAAAGTTAAGACAAGCCACTTCATATTCATATTACAAATAAGAAAAATTTACACGCTTAAAACGTAAAATTGATAATGATTTAGAGATAATTGAAAGTGATTTAATTTGGCAAAAGATAATTTATAAACACATCACAATGCCATAATTTATTTAACAATGGCTAAATTATTCATGGTGGTGTATCATCAAACTGCGGATATTAAAACATGATGTCACAAAAGAATTATCGAAAGTTTTTGTACATTGATCATTCCATAATCATCATGATGTCACAAAAGTTGACAAACTATTATTTAAATTAATCAATCATTTCTTAACCAAAATAAAATTTTTTAATAAAAACATGTCGAAGTTAAGCAAAGACGTCCTTTATTTGATATTAGAAGAATTTCAAGATGATAAAAAGAACCTTTGCTCATTTCTTTCAGTTAATAAAACTTGGTGTAAAATAATTATTCCTATTTTATGGAAAAACCTTTGGAAATATTTGAAGGATGAGGAGAAATTTTTAAACGTAATCATTTCACATCTATCAAAGAAATCAAAAAACGAATTAAAGAGTAAGGGTATTAATTTTATGAAAAATTCATATCAAAAACTTTTGTTTAATTATATTATTTTTTGTAGACATTTGAATTTAAATAATTTAAATGAAATAATCAATAATATCATTATTAAAAGATCTGAAATTTCAATTATTCAAAAAGAAATTTTCAAACTTTTCATTAATAGTAACACAAAGTTTACACACCTTTATATACCTCGACAATTTAATTATGAAATACATCTTATTCTTGAAGCTAAACGCCGCTTTTCAGAGCTTCAATTTCTTAGTTGTAATACTAGAATCAAGGATGATGTTTTAGATGGATTAAAAACTTTGTGTGAACCAATTAAAGAGTTGGAATTTTTTATTGAAGAGGAGAATAATAATTATGGAATTGTCAAATTAATTGAAATCCCAAGAAGATTATTGAAGATTCGTCTTTTAACTAATAAGATTTTTAATGATAAATCATTTTGTAAAATTCTTGAGAATTCTTTGATCAGACACGCACCTACCACACAATATTTCAAGATAATTGCGGAACCTATCACAAAACTTCTTTTATCTTTTGTGAATTTAAGAGAATTAGAACTGGGTGGTGATTCCTATATAAAATGGGATTGTTTAAAGAATTTAACTCTACCATTTATACAAATTTTAAGAGCCAGACGTGTTCCAATCCAAGTTTTAACAAGTTTAATCAAAAACACGAGTGGAACTCTTATTGAAATAAACATTAATTGCATAAGTCATGATGTGGCTGGTAATCAAAGGATTATTCAGGCTATTTACTAAAAATGTCCAAATCTAAAATTTCTTTTATTATTATTTAGAAATAATAATATTGCGGAACTAAAAAATTTATTAATTAATTGTAAAATTTTGGAAGGATTATGTATTCTTGCTGATAATTCCCAAATTTTTAGTTTTGATGAAAGTTTATTATTTAATTGGAATTTTTTATTTAGAATTTTAGTCGGATTATCACCAACTAGTTTGTTTAAGTTCAAATTTTGTTTTCGGGATGTTCCTAAAATGAAATATTTAAATTCATTTTTTTATAAGTGGAAAGGTAGACATCCTATGTTATTGCAGACTAATTTGGATAAATATTTTGATTTAATAAAAAGATATGAGAAAAAAGGAATAATTAAAAAACATGACTATGTAAATACTTTTGAAGATTTTGAATGGAATTGATAGAGTTTTTATATATTTTGGATGGACGATTTATTTTGGGTTTAGGTAAATACGAAAAATACTGTTATCATTATATGAATTTTTTATTAATTTTATAATTTTATTAATTTTATGATTCAATAAATATACTTTAATTTTTAATTAGAACATGTTTAGAATTGTTTGATATTTCTGATGTAATTCAATTCGTACAAATTTACTTTTTCTTTTATTAAAGTAACAAAGTTTCATGCGAAAGTAGAATTTAAAGGAAATTTATAAGTATTCTCAGCCGTATTTGAAAGAATAAATACATGTAATTCTTGCAAACAATTGATGAAGTGTCTAATTCGTATTAGATAAATAGGTTTATAAAGTACGCCATCAGCATATTCCAAAACCAAAGAATAATTATTCAGTTGATGAATTAAATCTAAAGTGAAAAAATATTGTCAAAGTAAATATAATTTGTTTTCATTTTTATCCTCACCAATTTCTATCTTTGTGATTCTATAGAATTTTACTATATTTGCATGAAAATGAATATTCAGGTGTAATTATATAAAAATACAATAATAAATTATTAATATAAAATATAAATGTGAGAATCATGGAAATTATAAATTTAAACCTCTTTTACTATTTCATTTAGAGTTGAAGTTTGACTATTGAAAGATTTCAAAGCTAAAATACAGTAGTTTTAGTATTTTTCCAGTTAGCACAAAAAATGCTTCCAAATGCACTATTACTTATTGAATTTACATTTTTAAAGTCTAAATATTTATAATATTTAATATGTTCATTAGAAATTGAATTTCTAACCAATCAATATAATAATTTAGATTTTTAATGCAGTAACATTTGATATTTTTTTCTATTAATCAGCAAGTCCAGCATCATAAAGGAAACATGATGTAATATTTATTTCCATTTTTCAGTTTTTCAGTTTGACTTTAGTAACTGGTAAATAATAATAATAATTTTTTTTTATGATCAAATTTTATTTTTATTATTTATTTACTTTTTTTATAAATATGATTTAAATGATAGGCTATAAAAAAATATGCATATGATTGACTTTTATAAAAATATCTTTTAATAAAATTTCATTATGACAGATCTATGACATGATAGTATAATAAAATTGAATAAACTATAATATTATGAATTATGTAACTTATAAAATCTAGTATCTTCTAATATTACATAATCATATACTAATACACAACGCATATTATGACTCATATGCACAATTATACTTGTACATTAGCCCATGATTAAAAATGGTAACAAATAAATCTAAATTAAGTAGTACATTACACAATTAATAATAAAACTACATAATTAGTTGTAATGACACATCCTTTGTAATTTTACAAGGTAAAAATATATATAAATACCAACAAAAAATTTTTTTTCTCTAAATTAAATAAATTAACGTTAAATAAAAACCTAGATTCACTGGATTTTCCCTTTAAACTCTCTTCGTTTTATAATTTCTTTCTATAATTTTATTTTCTCTCTATAATAACCCTTTTAAAAATAAACTAATCCTTTAAATTTATTCGTTATCTTTCCTTATACTGTATATAGAGGTCTTCCTCGTATCAGGCAAGGAAGGTCCAGCAGGTAGTTTCCTATCTAGCTGGTTTGTTTTTTT